>JAMKCH010044861.1:0-84189 GCA_023653785.1 Ophioderma brevispina | reverse complement strand
GGTTGGGTCCCTGTCATTCTGTAAAACATATTTAATCACTCAAACCCTTTTGTTTACTGAGATGTGTACAAATTGTCTGCTAGCTCCCGGGTTAATAGGGTTGTATAATTGACATCGATAAACTAAGGCATATACAGGTCCCTTTTTTGGGGAGGAGCACCTTATTTTCATGATTGCTTTTCCAAACTTAATCAATGAACATGACTCTTATTTTCAAAAAATTATAGCTTACTAGGCGGGTCCCCGGGTTTCGCAACCACCTGGCTTTTTTAAAGCACAACGTGTTTGAAACCGTTTTCACGATTACCTGGCTTCTTGTTAGGGCACGTATCCAATAACTAACCGAACTTCATCTGGTCCGGCCCAGCTACACCCACCCACCAAGTTTCGTGACTGTCGTCCCCGGGCCTCCGAGAAAAAGGCGGGAACAGACAGGACAGACAGACAGACCTATTTTAAGATCCTGTGACACCAAAAGGAGTTGCAAACCAGGCTGGGAAATGTGACTAAACATTATTTAAGGTGGTTGAAGGGATGAGGTATGTGCCTTGGGTGGAAATATTCAAATGGAGCCTAGCTACTTAATGTGCATATTTGCAGATGACATAAAACAGTGATCATGGATTGGGATCTTGGATGAATCATTCCAATGAGCCGGAGCCATCACTGCTAATAACAAAGACAAAATCCATAAGGTGGACCCCACACATATTATTTGTTCATAAGCAACTTCAGTCATTACTATTCATTAATAACACAAGAAACATCATGATATTACACCAATACAAAGTTTACAGTTTGTTGTATTTTGTTTGTACAGCAGATTCAAACATTTCGTCACCCGCCATCACATACGGTCTGTATTTCACATTGGTGAGGGTTTTACGAAATCCGCTCTTAATGAGTTCATAGGATCTTGCCATCCACAAAGTTTCAAAATGTGGGATTGCCTAATTAATTAGTTTAAATTACAGATTTTGTCATTTTCCTGAAAAAATATATATTCCGTATTTCACATACTCCATATTTTAAAATCGCCATTCATTTACAGTTGTTTGATATTTTTATTTGTGTCCGATTCCTTATCAATTGAAGAAATCTGGATTTCAACATTACAGACCTATGGGACGTATTTCCATCTGTTATTTCGTAAACGAGCTGTTGTTAGCGAGGGTGAGTTTTACGCACATTGAAAAACAACGGTTGTTTTGTAATAGGCGTCGTATTTTGCAATATGACATTATTGTGATTTCACATACAGAATACACTTTGTAGCCCTAATTAAGATAATATAATTGCAGTTTTATTAGTGGGATATGGTTAATATGGACTTAAAATTGTTTCTTCAAAACAGTAAAGGCTAGATGTTTCTTTGACCGTTTTACCGTATAGACATGCAATGTTGCGGTAGTTAGATTTTGAATTGCGATTTTTATCGGAACACATGTTTTTGTAAAATACGATAGTTTATGTGAGTGGGCGACGATTCATCATACAGATCAAGAAAGACAGACAGACAGACAGACACCTAGTAGGCTAACATAAAGACACTATCAGTGATTGAAAAAATATTTGAAATTGCAGGACTAGCTTCAAAGTGAAGGATAAGTCTGTAGAATTCTCATAAGTTACCTTTTCTAGCTGTAGAATTGACAGAAAAGGAAGAGAAAACGGCAAGTGTTCCAATGTACGATTCTCCATTCAATACGTGTTGTTAAGTGTCCGATACGGACAGTAAGGACTACAATACTTCCGATTCTGTCCTTATGAGGTTGCTTCTGGTGTTATAATTTGACAGGTATGTTAGGATACCTGTACTTGTTACCATACATGTAAAAATCTGATTTTTGATGATTTTTTTCGGTTTACTGTTTAGGCAAATCACTGATAGTGTCTTTAAAGCCCCAGGTTTTTGTGTTCTTTGTGGGAGGTAAGTATGAAAGCTTTAGTTTTAACACACTCTGTTGTTTTGTCTCAGCATTCACAAATGAAGATTGGAGAAGGCTCTTGTCTATCCTTAATATAAAAACAAATATACTCCAGGCCAAAAATGGTCACCTGTTGTTACACCTGCTTGGGGGTAGCATAACAACAAAAATAAGACCTCAAATTCTTGGAAAATTCAACAAAATACCCTAAAGAATTGTATCCACCGAGAAGCTTCAAAGCAATGATCACAATATTTCAATCAATAATGATGATTTGATCATTATTGATTGAAATCTTGGGCTCAAAATGGAGGACAACGTTGAGCCTTGGGACTGATTAATTGAAGGGTATAAGCAGAAGTAATGCAGAAATTAAAAAAAGGAAATGCATTTTTAAGGCTTATAAATCAAAAGATAAGTATGTACAATTCCATTAATTACTTAATGTAGCCAAAAAAAAAAAACCAAAAAAGAAAAATCGTATTGATGAAAATTGTCACACCGTTCCCGCAAAATAGACATAGCGCGATGGCGTCTCTATCTGCAATAAACAGCTGAATTGTGGTTTACACCAGTAAAATAAAACAAAACTCCATGAAGTTGGTTTGGGGTGAGGAATGGTACACGGTACTGGTGCACATATTACGCTATAAAATCTGGGATATTAACAGAAAGGCCTTGTTTGATCTCAAAGTCGGAACTTTGATACGCACATGTAGAAAGTTACAAGAATCGGGTGAAAAAGTACTGCATTGGTCAACACAAGTCAACCACTTGCAGGTTATGTTAGCAATCCATGCCTGTAAACAAAAATACCAAATACAAATTTTGATGATTTTTAAATGTTTTGGATCAGCAAATCACTGCTTATCCCCTTAAGCCTAATTATTGATTTCTTTTAGTGTTAATAGGACATGAAATAATTTTGCACAAAAATTAATTGACCCTTACACTTCCTCTGACCTCAGATCCAATGCTAACCCTAATAATAATCCTGAAACCCCAAAACATGGCCTATTTCATACAACATTCTTATTCAGTGGGCGGGGTTTAGTAAGCAAACACGCAATATCATTGGTTGTTGCCTATCTTATATGAGACGATATTAGATAGTGCGTCGTCGCGCAAGTGTTTACGCGCGTGTGTACAAGGTTATGCAATGCGCGCAGCTAGTACGGGTTGGTTCATTTTTGACAGCGGGGGAATATTGTTGCCCTTTTAACTAATATTATTGGAATAAAAATATTTTCGGTGAGTAAAACAACCAAAACTAAATAAGAATGAGAATAAAAGATAGGATTTGTTGTTTTGTCTATCTAATATCGTGTCATATTGAATGGGCAGTCCAATATTGTTATCGTAGTACCGGCATCCACTACTCAAAATATTGGACTGCCCATCCAATATGACACGATATTAGATAGGCAAAAACAACAAATCCTATCTTTTATTCTCTAAATATGATGCATAATCCCAGCTAACACATTGGTATTAAACCTGGTGAGCATCTTCCACCTGGGGCTGGCTCCTCATGGGCTGAACGGCGATGCCTCAACAGATTGAGAACTATAATCGGCCGATCTAAGGTTTCCTTGCAGAAGTAGGGCAACCTGGAAGCAGATTAGGACACTACCTATGGTTGTGGAACAGCACCACAGACAATGGAACATCTCTTGGTGTGCCCATTGTTGGAGCAACAATGCACAAACAAGGACCTTGCGGAATTCAGTGAAGCAGCCAGACACTACCCATCTCTGGCTATAAATCATATTTGAGAACCACTCTGTTTGGACACAATAAGAAGAAGTTGCTAACTTTTAATTATAAGGCTGTTTGTTGACATTGTCACAACTGAAAGCCCAGGGGGCTACTCGATACACAGAGAAGCATGCAATCTGTGACCAAAAAGAAAAACAAGTGAAAAGAGGGTGTTTATTTGCAACCAGGTATGTAACTCACATTACATGTTTATGGATTAAAAAATGATTTTCTAGTTCATCTGAACATGCTTAGCTTGTTAGGTAGTCACTTTGTTTCAAATAGCCACTGTGTTTCAAATTGTGTAAATTTAGCGCCAAAATGATACATGTAACCTCAATGCTAACCCTATAATCCTTAAACTCTAACCCTAAACTTTGGCTTGGTTTGGGGGAAAATATTAAAACATCCTTGTTAAGGGGTAGTTTTGCTGGTAGGCGAAACTCATTCAGGATGTATTGTGAAAAATTTTGGTCACATGCAGGTAAAAGAATGATCTCCCACTCTCAAATATTTGGGTTACTGAAGTACTTTGCATATGTAAGTATATAATTGAAGAGGTGTACTATGAGAAGCAAAGAGAAGTCACCGATAGGTAATTCTAATATGCAAACCCCACCAGTCCACAAATTTTGTTTATCCTGTCATAATAATATTACATGTCATGAGAATTTCAGATAAGAGCACATTTTACACGTACAATGTGGTACTAACCTTTCAGGTTAAGTCGGGGGACGAGGGCGTGGATCACAAACACAGCTGTTTGACCCCATGGTTAAATTGTTCTTTTATTTTTAGAGCAATTTAAGCAATGGCAACAATTTGACCAAACTGATATCAGTAGGGACATTGCAAGACCTATACTCCGCAAAATCAGACAAAATCAATTTGCGGGATCTTGCCATAGAGGCGACAAAGGTCAATAATTGTAATATGCGTCATATACTTTGCCTAGTTCCATAGAAAGGCGTTGTGTAAACTCGATAATTTTTATGAAAAATCATAATTTGCCCACAATGAAATTTCATTCAATTACACAGGATGTAGTTAGTGGCATAAATAATCCACCTTAGTGTCAAAGTGTGTCGCCGTTGATATTTTTGTGTTATTCTCATTTTTCATAATAACTGCGACTTTCAAACAGCGTGCAAAATTCACCTTTATCACATGGACCTAAAAGATAGCACATGTCAGATGGGGGCATTCCCCAGTTTGAGGCACGATTTTCCCTGTGAGGTGGTTTGAGGGAAGATTCTCCTGCGTGGAGGCGAAACTTTCCTGATTGTTTATAGTAGGACAGAATAACCAACCAATTGCGCGGGAGGTCAAGGTGTGTCAATCAGCGCAGCGCCAACTTATGATTGGTTTGACATTGATGTAGTATGGGCGGGGCATGTTCGAACAAAATATGATTAAAATGTCAAAACATGCCAATTTTAGGCGGGTTTTCGACGCACGGATACAGTAATTCACGTAAGTAAACTTCTGTTCAAAAAGCTTTAAAGGGGCAACGAGGGGATTTCGAGCACCCAAATATTGTGTCATTTATAGTAACTTCATATAGATTAGACCCTCAATAAATTTCTTACCTTGTATTTGGCATACAGAAAATGTCTTATTAAAAGAGAAAATAAAGGTGATTTTGATTTGCGTTTATTTCAATGTAAACCTAGGTGAATTTCGTATTGCTACTATACGAAATTAGACATTACATTTTTGTATGAAAAGAAGAAACATTTCTCAGCTTAATGCTTTCAGAGGGGATATTTTTTATGGAAAGCTTTACATCGGGCAAAATAAGTACTTTTATTTTTAGGCACACCCCTGATATGTGAAATCTCTTGGTGCACTTTTAATGTCCAGATTATTCTTCACGGCGGACATTTGTTCTGCACCATAAAATTACGTCAGACGCACAATTGGTCGCCTTATTCTGTCCCCGACATAGCTGATTTTCAGCTTTTTTCCCAGTCAAACATCCCTCTTGGTGGAACCTACCCACTTCCCTGCCTGTATAGGCCTAAAAAAAAAATTGTTTGATTGGTGTAACATAGAAAAAAAAAAATAGGGTAGGTAGGTAGGTAGGATTTTTTTTTTTTTTATGTTTCAAAAACCAGAACACAAAATATTATTGACACACATACAAAAACAAATGGCACATCGTCATTTTTCTGTAAACATCTTTTTATTTGTTATTTTTGTGCCTGCAATCATTTAGATTACCGACGTATGACGTCATTAAATTCCTGTTTTTGAATTTCAGCGTTTTCAGGACAATAAAAAAATTAAAAATACTTTAGGGGCCGGCGGTTTATTTTGTAATTTAATATAATATTAAATGTTTTATTATTTTTAATTAAAATAGGGTTCGGTAGGGGTTACGCCACAAACAATTTTTTCGGCCTTTTATGCTACAGAACCTTTGTACATTGATGTTGTATCTAACACAGAAGTAACAAAATGGGGCAAAATAACTAGGGAAACAATACGGGGTCTGTTCAAAATTCAGTAAAAGAGGTCTGCTCAAATTTCAGATAAATAAATTTGCCAAAATTTGGGAAAGTATTATAAAATTTGCTACAAAACAATGAAAAATGAACACTTTTTTATAAAGAATTTGAAGAGCACCTGTTCAATGACCAGTTTCAGTAATGTTGGTAACCATGCTACCCATAAAGGGACTGAACAAAGCTAAACCTTCACACAAAAAAACAATGTGGTCATTTCGGGGGAAGTAGTCAACCTATGACCCAAGAGTACTCCGACAATAGTGGTTTAAAATTTTGACCACATTTCGGAGAGTTAGTCTGCTTGTTGACTTACTGACCCCGGAAAAGAAAATGACACATTGTTATAGTGTGTCAGAAGCACACATCCCTAACCCACCTTTCTGCCAAAAGAATCTGGGGCTTCGATATGGCAGGGAGAGTTATTACATAGTCGAGTAGTATTGGTGTGTTAATGTCGCAATATAAAGATCTACTTGCTACACATCGATCAAAATCACAATTTTTAACTCAATAATTAATAGATGCGGACTTTTTTCACACAATTGCAGTTTTGATGGTAAATGCTGTCCACAAAAGGTATATATTTGAAAGGTTAGGTAGTTACACTGTTTCACTCGTTGTGGGAGTAGAGTGAACGTAATTACAAGCCGCGAACAAAGACGTACAAGCAAAAATGCACGTTGTGAGTGCTGCGGTTTGTGAGTCTCTTTCCGTGATTTCCCACATGGCACGATGAGGTGAGAGAGTTTAGGTTTTGGTACTTTTCATGAAGATACACAACTTGTGATCTATTTGAAGTTATAGACAGGTTAGATTTTCATTAATTTAAACAAAAAAACAAAAAATTTTTTGTAAAAGGGTTTTTATTAAGCAAGCTTAGGTTAATTTAGGTTTTTTGCTGCATTCTTCAAAAATGGCTGTAACAGGTGGCGTGCGCCTTGCCATTTTCACTTCAAAAATTCGAAATAAAAAAACAAAATGGCCGCCCATTTCAAAACAAATTTGCGCTTAAAACGCGTGTTTAAGGCAACATAGAAAGTTAGAAGTGATGGCAATACCAATGTGTTATGACACTGAGGATTCCTAATTAGCACTCCAAAATTGTATCTAAGGGGCTTTGGGGTTTGATGCCATCTTGAATTCAAGATGGCCTGCAAACATAATTATAAGATCGGCTATTCATACGACTTTAATGTTATAGTCAAGACATGCAGAAGCACATACGCATGTTAAATTGTACACGCAGGATTCCATATTGCCTACAACAAAACTTGTACTAGCGGATTTCTGCCATTTGAAAAATTCAGATGGCCGCCATATTAAGGATCAGCTATTCAATGCATTCATGTTACAGACTAAGACATGCAGAGCAATACGCACTATGGATTAAGAAAGTGGTACTATCAAAACTTTTATACTGATTGGTTTGCGGGCCATTTGCAATTCAAGATGGCAGCCATGTTATAGGATCAGTATCCAGAACCTTTCAGTTATAGACAGAGACATCGCTTGGGTTTGCTGCCATTTTGAAAATCAAGATGGCCGCCATATTATGAGGGTACTGCTATTCCAACGCCTTTCATGTTGTAGACAAAGACATGCAGAGTAATACGCATGGTTATGACATAAGGGATCAATGGTGCTAAAACGACGATTGTCAGAGCCTTTTCACGATACCCAGAGCAGAGAAACGAGGATAAGAATTCCTACAACTCAGAGTTTCCAACGACCGAGTAGAGTGGACGTTGAATGCAGAGATCTTCAGAGAAATTTGCAAGAAAGAAATTTCAACCGACAATTAGATATTTTTGCACTAGTTTAAAACCACTCAAGTGCCCGTTCTGCACATAGAAACTGGACCAGAAGCAGTTCGAATTGCATTCTAAATGAAGGGGCAAGAGGAAGAACCAAAGGGTGGGCATTTCCACCCCTATTGTCGCTTGCTTTCAGGTTTGAACAAGGAATATGTCAACACAAGCTTGGGTATTACTAATTCAACTTGTAGCACCACTTCTGTTTCTTCCACAGTGGGAAAGTCTAATGACACAACCTCACTTAGGCCAGCCAGACACACACTTTCAACATTTACATTTAGCGGCGGGTGGAACCTCTCAAGCATAGCTTACGTGTGTTGGTTAAGGCTTTTCGGAGAGGTTGCCGAAGTTATGATCCAAAGTTGAAGACCTTTTATAAAGAAGTAGTATCAGTCAGCCAGGGAGGCCGGCTGGTGTTACTGATAAATTGTAAGAAAAGGCTTATCAACCGAAACATTAATGTTGTAAGTATCAGTTATTTCACAATATCACGTCCCGATAGAGTGAAAACCAGTTCCAGGAGAAAATTTGCTTGTGTCTAGATGTGAAAGGTCCTAACTAAACCTAAATAGTAATGGAAAGGGAACCGGGTGTTGTTGAAATTTTCCTGTGACTTGCTGCCTTAGGGAATATCTTTCTCAAAAAGATGTTGTCCCTGAAGGTGTCTGGATTTTAGCCATTGCACATTTAGGGAGAAGTCTCGTGAGTAGTATGATTTTTAAATTTGTTGTGACCCCGTTTCAATTTCCTTCTCATTGCAGACAAAGGAGACTGGTTTTATCCAATAAGATTGAACCTTTTCATATATATAGCTCAGTTGGAGTTATAACTTGAGCATTATTGTGGCAGTGAGTTTGCCTTTTAACAATGTTCTAGAGCAAAGCCAGCCAACAGTTCTAATAATTTTGGTCATTCTTGCTCCCCTTTTTAAACACGCCCCTTGGTCTGTTGATGGAGACAGTGAGTTCCCCAACCTTGGAGAAAGGCATCGGACAGAAGTTTCAGTTCTGGATGAGGAAGGCGGTGGTGCAGTGGTCTCCAATCGCCTTCACCAATGCGGCCCAGGTGTGATTCCCTGCAGAGGCCCAGTGTCTCTGTGAATTGGTTTGCCAATTGCATACGTTGTAGTTGTCCATAAAGCCTGCCTTGATCGTCTGGATACTTGTTGTGTTTGTAGCGGCCAAAGCGATCCACAGCGGCGGCCAGAGTACTTTAGTGGATTTGTCGCGCTTTATAAAAAATTCAATAGTAATATTATATGAGCATTCCCATTCCTTGTGTTAAAAACGCATATTTTTCCACAAGTTTCTTGAAGGCTCTCTTGTGACAGCTGTATGGCACCTCATTAATGGGTCATCTCAGATGGAATCGATGCTTGAGTGTTCTATCGGTTCTGTAAGATGCTCGTCCACCGTACTCCCTTTTTCCTACCACCATGGGCCAATTCTGGTTGTTGTTTCTTAGTAAATTTCTAAACAACTTCTTCTTTACTGGAGTCACTTTTCTTCTGGAAGGGTGAGATTCATTGAAAAATGAATATTGTTTGCATGAATTGTGTATCGGTATTGTAAAATAGGGTGTTCTTCAAATAAATTAGTGGTCATAAAATCTTCTGATTGCACAGACGGCTTTGCACAATCGCAATGTATTCCTTTGACAGGCTCTGTTCGGTTTTATAGTGTGATTCCTGAAATTCAAATTGAAGACTGGTATGACCCACCCTCGATTTGATTACCAGTTATGGTTGCCAAGGTTTAAGGGGGGATCGTAATCCTGGATGTTTAAGCCTCCCATCATGCGTACCCTTTCACATAACCGCTTACTGAATCGTTCCCGAGACTGATATGGCCTGATGGACTTGTCATAAGGTTTGAAAGCCCTGGAGGCGGTGGTAGTTTGCTTGTGTATGCCATACCAGGTATGGACAGAAATCCTGTCTTGCCGATGCGCGAAAAAGACCTTCCTGTCCCCTATGCTTCACTGCTATGATGAAGACCCGTTATATGGTTTGATTCATGGGGCTGACATCCCTGGCGAGAGCAGTTCTTCACGAAAGGGTCTGTCTGTCACTGTCTCATATAGACATGATGAATTGGTGAAAATGGCGTTGCGTAGTGATCCTAAAAAAAATGGGCAGCCATCTTGAATGTCAGAGGGGCAATAAACCCAGGATAGGTATTGCAGTAGCCACTAAGGAATCCTCAGTTCATAACATTAAAATGGGATTGCCCTTGTATGTCTCTGTCTATAACTATGAAAGGACACTGGAGATAGTTGATCTTACAATATGGCAGCCATCTTAATTTCATCAATGGCACAAAACCAAGCTAAGTAACAGTTTTTGTAGTAGGCCCACCCAATAATGGAATCCCCAGTGTGTCACAAACAAGCGTATTGCTCTGCATGTCTTAGTATCTATAACACGAAAGGCGTTGGATAGCTGATCCTAATGATATGGCGCGGGGCCATCTTGAATTTAACAAATGGCAGCAAACCCAAGCTAAGGTCAAGTTTTTAGAGTGCCAATATGGAATACTCAGTGTCACAAACATGCGTATTGCTCTCCTGTCTTGTCGACTAACATGAAAGGCTTTGGATAGCTGATCTTAATAATATGGCGGGCAATCTTAATTTCAAGTGATGGAAGGCCACCCAAGCTAGATACAGTGTTGTAGTAGCCAATATGGAATCCCCAGTATCATAAACATGCATTCTGGCTTACATGTCTCGGCTATTATAACACGACAAAGGCTTTGGATTAACTGATCTTAATAAGATGGGCGGCCATCTGAAATTTCAAGATGGCAGCCCACCCAAGCTAGGTACAAGTTTTGTAGTAGCCCAATATGGAATCTTCAGGTCAAAACATGGGTATTGCCACCTCTTCGTCTAACCTTCTATATTCCATAAAAATAACCCCTGTTTTAGCACAACATTAGTATGGGGGGAAAGCGGGGCCCAATTTAAATTTTGTTGTTTCGAATCGAGGTCAAAACGACAATGGCGCACCTGTTAACAGCTATTTCGGATTCAGCACCCTCAAAATACCATAAAACAGTTGCCTCAACCACTTTAACAATAAAAATGCCTCCAAACCCACTTAATGGAGCATAATATTCAATTTTGACCTGTCTCTATTAGGTGACACTGTTTCACCTTGTGTGGGCGTAGAGAGTAGAGTGAACGTACTTCCAAGCGCGAAACAAAGAGGCCAAAGGCAAAGCACGTGTGAGTGCTGGCGTGTGAGTCTTCATTCCGTGATTTCCCACATGGCACGATGAGGTGAGAGAGAGTGTAGGTTTTGGGTTACTTTTCATGAAGATACACAACTTGTGATTGTATTTAAAGAATTGCACTAACCACCCCTCAATCTTTTGCAATATTTATGTTCAATTATATCGCAAGTTCCCAACACCGCAGGACCGTTCACCATTACTTCTATACTGCCATAGTCGTTCCTCTACACTGCCGTCAAATAATGAAATGTGAAAAATGTCTCCTGCATTGTTCCCAAGAGAAACCTTAGTGACAACGTGCACTTTGTATGTATCAGATTGAAATCGCCAAACCGATAACATGCCTTCGATTTGATTCTTTATTGCAGTCTTGTTGCTGTGACTGAAGACTGACAGTAGATCGCCAAGTTGTCTCCATCGAATAAAAATGAACAGTTGTTGTTGAAACGGTCACAACCTGGTAAGTAACAAGGTATGAGTGTCTTGAGAGAGATCGTTGTTGAGATCCAAAGATGGCTTATCAATAATGTTTTACCGGACACTCTTGTTGATAAATTGCCATTGATTCCGCTTTGAAATAGCTGGGCGGCTGTCCGCAGATACTTTGTCTAATGCAAATGTGCGATGGACGTTCCATGGGTTTGTGATAAACATCAGAAAGTTGATCCAAGTCGCTCGTTGTTCCAAACTCATGACTTGATGAAAACCTGGAATGTCAGAAAGATAGATTACTCCATTTATATAGTGGGTTCTTCCACAAAGAGGTTCTATACAGCCACTGTCATTAAATCCGCTGGGTACCACGTTTTCGACAAAATGGCTTTATCCACCAAACCACCAACTATACCACACACGGCGCAGGTACTCTGCATAATGCGTAGGTCTCCTGATAAAGTTCGCCTGTGGGGTAGTCATCGATTCCCTTGATTGTTGTTAAGAACTGGAATACCTTCGGTTCAGACCACGGCCAAGGGCGGAGGAGGCGGAAACTACGATGATGATCACACCTGCAAGACTCCCGCATTCTTGCAGCGGGTAAATAATAGGCGCCAAATGACGATGTGCAAAAAAATGATCGTCATCTCTGTCATAGAGAGACATGTGCAATAGCCTTCAAAGCACTGTCATAGCCAACTTTTAAGAACCCATGCATAAAGCAACTGTTCATTGTAGGTCGATAGGGATGGGCCACCCAAAATAATCCCCTACTGTTGATTCGCCTTGTTGAAGCATCCCACAAAACGAGAATCAATATGATTAGCTGGGTCCCGTCCGGTTTCTAGCATGACATCATCTCCATATCTCGAAACGTTGAATACAATCAGACATAAAATGTTGGTATCTTAATACTTTCAAGCAACGAGCTGCAGCAAAAGCTTGGATATCTTTGATATCTGGTGATACTATGCCCAGAATGTGTCATTTGTAAGGCGTGAAGGTATGCAAATATTTCCATCTATGTGAGCTGCTGTTGAGTCCATCGATTGCAGAGAAAATGTTGGACAGCTCATTCCCGTCCATTCCGTAATTGTCAATGGGGTTTGCCGTGCCAAGAGCAGAAGCGACACATGATAAGAGCATACGTACGAATGAAGAGATTCAATGGTTGGTGGTGGACTTCAACTTAAGGTTAATACAATCTCCGTAATGGCAGCAAGGTACCCTGTCTGTCTTGTACAACATCTTGTGAACAGCCATGATTTTGTGCAGATAATAAGAATATCAAGAGCTTCTCGTCCTATCTTTCCTCTTCGTTCATAACTGTTGCCATACTTGTGTTACCTGTCATTGCTATGAGTCAACATTTAATTCCAAGAGAACATGATTGTGGGAAATCTGGAAGTACCATGAGCTTGAAACGTCTGTGATGGGCCTAGCTTCTACATGTGGAGCAATACCGCAAATTGCTAAGTTCCGGATATCAGGTCGCCGAGTCGTCGACTGTCTCAATTTGGTAAGTTATTCATTCGTGCTCTACTAGAGGTACAGGGGGTCCCAAACGCTCTCGATACTTATACACGAATATTGGTTAGCCAAATCAAGGTCGTCCTTTTTATCAATCGATATTTAACTCTGGCAATCTTTGGTCAGATGTCCCTGGTTCTGAATAATGAGCTTAAAGAGACTGGTGGTGGTATCAGCAGCAAGGGAGGCCAAGAGCTTTCCACATTCAGGACCTGATTATTTCGAATTGGTTACGTAGAAAAACAGGTCGCGACTAAAGTTTGCCGGGATGATATAATCGATATTAAATCTTGGTAAAAGAACCCACAAATGCTAGTATTTTACGCAATAGCTCCACGATCGTTGTTGCTTCGCTATATGTTGCGGCCTGCTGTAAGTAGATTCAATTTGAAGTGACGTAAGCATGTAAAGAAATGTTGGGTTCAGACAGCGATGGATGCCATGATAGAGGACAACAACCAACCCAGATATACCATCAGTTTGGAGAGGATAATACGGTGCGCAATTTTTGGAACAAACATGAATGCCGGATCCTGTACGGTTGACGCGGAATCATGGCATGTGACCAACGTCATTTCTGACATCGTGAATACCATATCGCTGCGTAGTATTCCGATACCAAACGCTGAAGGTCATCTGGAGATGGCCAAAACCAAGGGAAATCCCCATAGATGATGCGTTGCAATGATTTCTCCACATAGCAGAAACTGAAATGGTACCGTGGCTCCTCATTTCCCAATTGAATGTACCGTTACCGAACGACCGGACATTGATAAATAGCACGAAGGCTCTAGGAATGTTTGCATCATGCCGTTCTCAATTTCATGCCGTGAACTGATGGGCAAACACAGAGTACATCAGACTTGAATGGTATAAGTAGTGACAGAAACCTACGAATGTGCTTTTCGAAGCTGACCCTTCCCAGCAATCCTCACAAGTTCACTTACTGTCCATGCCGTAATCAGCCAAGACCTCATTCCATCTTGGACAGACATAGTCTAATTAGCTTGATATCAGAAGTTGTTAATCCTTTTTCAACGGGATGGGGAACGCATGGTTAAAGCCCATGATGAGATCATCTGTGCCTTTCTTCATCTTCCTAGCAGTGTGTAAAAGGTTCATGTGGTGGAGTGCTTCCATGTCATACACTTTCAGTATAGTTTCTATGTAAAACAAATTGCTTCGTCCGGCAATTTATTCTAATTGTTCGCTATTTCACCTTCCACACTGTGAGCGTTGAGCAGCGGGACTCTTCAGCTGAAAAAAATTGTGACAATTTCTTCTTCAAACGAGGCAAGAACTTCACATCTTTCAAGTCGGATGATATTGACTCGTGGTACTATCCTAGTACGGAGGTCTGTTTGCAATGATTTGATTGTAGTTTTGTTAAACCTTTCCCTGGTTTCTCCTTCAGTCAAACTATACAGATAGAGCAGGAGAGAAGAAATGAGAGAGAGAGAGAGAGAGAGAGAGAGAAGAGGGAGAGAGAGGGAGAGAAAACAAAAGTGGGTTATTAGTTTTAAATTGCCGCTTTGCAAAAATTAGCGTAATGATTACTAATGTGGCTGATAAATTACTGCAAATGGTAAAAGTGACGTTTAAAACTAAACAGTTAAAATATTAATGTGGGTGGTAAGTCACAATCTGTCATATTTATAGTAAAAAAAGTATAAAAATAAACAACTTAAATGCTTTGCATACATGTATTTCAATTATGATTCTGTATTTAACTTAAGACGACCCCTTCATTATGGGAAGGTAGTGCTGATCGTTGAATAGAGGCTACACTCTATAAAGAAGTCGTTAATAATAAAAAAATAATCGGGATCTAGTAAAAGCAGGCAAGTAGGAATTTTAAATTCATCCACTGTCGTAGACCGCTTATATCATAATTTCTGTCATAATTTCTGACATTTGAGAACGTATGCCCCACTTCTCCCGCAAAGAACGGCGCTCCATCGGTTGCACATAGGCGCAGTACACGCAACGATCCACGTACGTGTTTGTTATGTCCAAGTAATTATGACCCAGAGTATTAAATCAGATGTGTCATTTGTGTGTACACCAAGGGTCAGAAACCTTTTTGAAGAGCCAAGTGACAAGTTATTTCTCTGGCTCGTGCAGAAGGGTTTGAAGTCAATCCCACACCATGCACCAGTTTTGGGAATTTTCACCTTTAATATGGTCATGTTGATACCACCAAAATCCTATTCTTAAAACCATAAAAACCCTGACTTTAAGGCTCAATTTTGGCCACAACGTTGTTAGTACTAGGGAATTTGAAACATGATTATGAAAAGGCTTGTAGTTATTAAACTTTTGGATGACACACTTTTAGTCCCTTTAAGTACTGATGGGGTTTCGAGTACAGTACAGTATAGGAACAGTGCTATGTCATCATGGGATTTATTCAAAACCCTTAGGGACCCGCGGGGTTAGAAACAAACTTTACATTGTACAGCAGTATTTAAGCGTAAATTTGGACCAGGTGGGCTTCCAGGTGTGCTAGTCAATCCCAAAACCTGTCACCTTACCTACCACATCAAATTTTCCCTCTAGGCACTCTTTTAAAGGTGCTGGTTCGATTATATGTATTATGTCTCTTACTGGATATGAGAAGCCTGGCACTTGCAATACACCCCTCAAAGTACAGTGGGAAACAATCTGGTTTGAGGTAGGACGCAATAATCAACTGTGCAAAGCCCTTACCGATCAATACACGGCGCTAAAATTATCGAGGTCTCCAACCACTAAAACGGCGGTTTTTGGTAGATACTATATGGGGAATAGTGAACTGGGAATTATAAGGGCTCAAATCCGACAGACAATGACGGAGAAAAATACGGCCTTAATATGATATCAAAATCGATACTACTTCGGGTAAACAGGGGGGTCCAAAGACGATCGGAACACGCACCTTTAAGTGGACTATGTATACATTAAAGTCTGAGAAATATGTGGCAAGTGCATGCAAATTTAAATGATTGTACAAATACGCAAATAATATGTTGCCATAATTTGGACATGTATTACACCCTCATTCCGACTCTTTTTAAATGCCCTTTGGTATTTATACAAAAAAGGTAATGTGATGAATTCTGTGGGATCCTGTAATTACTACTATACCTCAAAGCGTCTTGCCCACATTTATTCAAGTATGGGATCACGTTCCCTAAGCTGTAAACAAAAACCGGACACAAAAAAATGCACAAAAATATTACTTTGCATGATATTAGATTAATTTAAAAAATACAGCAAGTAAACTGGCGCAACACCCATGGCAAGTGGCAGTCGGAACATGACCTCAGATGACCTTTGACCTTGTGGTACCAAGGACCTTTGACATCATCCACACAGGATGGAACCCCTATTGCACATTTACCCGCCACGTTCGCGTTTAACAGCGGACTAACGACTTTTTGAATAAGACGTGAAAAACGAAAAACCTACCAAAACCTAACCAAAATGGAACAAACAATACAAGACATAATACGTAACTACACAGACGGACATTCGCACCCTCGCCATATCCCCTCGCTTTTCAAACAAGGGGTGATAAAAAAAAGGGACAGCAGTCCTAAACAAACATTGTAAGCAAATGAATAACAAAAAAGTTTTGACACACAGACACACACGTCATGCTGCTCATAGGTCTTGACGATTACAGGGATGACCTAAAAAGTGTTGCAATTCATAAATAAATAATGCACATAAAAGACGGCTCTTATTATTAAGGTCTGTCATGCAGTGTTAAGGTAAAAAGTAAAAGATACTGACAGTGTTTTCTGCTATTTGCAAAATGTATAGTAAAAGAATGAAAGAAAGGTGTTGTGTCTGAAAACTCTTTGTTTTCTTTCGTTGAACCTATGCCCCCCTCCCCCAGAGTGGGAACCGACATTTTAAATAACAATTTTGGCATTTAACAATCCTAACAATACAAACACAATACTGCAATATAAAGTGCAGTTTCTTGAAGAATATCGCTTTGGTAACACACAGTGAAGTTAATAAAAATTTAAAAAAATATTGTACGAATCTTTTATTTTTCCAAAGTGCAAATTTAAAAAAAAGAAACACTTTATTTATGGAATCACATCATATGAAACATTATTGAATATAACAATACATCCTCTTCACGGTCCTCCTCATATCTGAAGTGCGCAACTAGAGCTTGAGCTGTACCCGGACCGCCGGTACGATCATTAAGTGTCTTGAAGAAAAATTAAAGTAAAACATCTTTAAAACTTCAGTAAACAAATCAAAGAAATAATTTTCAAATAATAGGTTTATTCAGAGAAGATATCAGTAGCTTCCCACAAGCATTGCTTCTGATGGAGATTTTTGTTACAGGTAGTCATGTGATCCGTTAGTGCAAGAAACATCTAAATGCAAGTTGGTGATCAGCTACTTCTAATTTATACTTTGTTATACTAATAGGCAAGAATTATCGGCTTTGTTATCCGCGAGTGAAAGTAATTCCGTTTTACGCGTTGCGATTCTTGCCACAGCCGTGCGGCGCGCGTACATCACGCACTGAGTCTGCTGCCGGTAGTGTTGTTTGGAGCTGCGTCTGCACTATCTATATAATTGCGCGGTGTGAAGAGTTTGCCCAAGTTGGTGATTGACAAAGTATACCATGTTTTCATCTCTAACGAATCAAATTAGTAACCTGAATAAAAAACACCTTGGAAGCAATGCATTTAGGAAGCTACTGATATTTCTCTTGGTTTATTCATAGAAATAGTCGTTTTCAACATGACTTCTCCAGTCTTCAACTAGAAGCGACTAAATCGGACTTAAGCAGAGAAATCGAAACCAGAAAAACTGTTCTTGGGAAACTTGTATCGCCCGGCCCCCTGCTTTTGTGGTCCACCTTTTCTTCCACTCTCTGCACAAGTTGACCTCTAAGGGGAACTTTGACCTGGGTAGTGGAAAGCTTACCCTACATGACTGCAAACGTCTATGGTTGACCTTTGACCCAAGTTTTGGTGACAATTGAGTTAAGGAATGTCACGCACGAGGCATACATGCTCCATGTCAGTTGTTTCGAAAATATGCTCTAAATTTCGAGAGGAAAATCGGAGTATACTTTTATTGATTCTATTTCACGAATGAGAAATAATTTAGAGTACACAGGGCTAATCAAAAATAGCATGTCTTCAAATAGTTTCAAGATATTGAGAGACATCAAAAACTGTAACATAACTCATATTTAAAAGTAGAAATCCCAAATGTGCAACATCACCAAAGCAAACTGAAATATGGATGTCAAAGGAGGACGACGATCATCAACATATCTGCACAGCAGATCGTAGCCAACTCAAAGAGGGTCAAGGACTTCAAGTACCTAGTGTCCTATGTTGCCGACAGCAAGAAAGGACTTCTGTCACGCAAAGGACAAGCTTGGAATGCCTGCAATAAACTACACCACTTATGGCAATCTGGTATCTCCATTCAACCAAGTGAAATTCTTTAGAGCCGGTGTAGAGAGAGGATCCTGTTATATGGATCTGAGACCGGGACCATGAGGAAAGAGCTACAGGATAGACTGGATGCACCTACACCATTTCTAATGCGTAGTAAACAAAGTAGCCTGGCGTGAGCCACAAGAACCAAGCACAAGGGGGATATTATTTTGGGGGAGATATCTCTCCAATTTCATATTCTGCTGCCCAACGCCGTGGCACGATTTGACGGTCACTGTCATCGTGCGATTGACCAAGTAGTCTCAGAAGTCACATGTTGAGTTACAATGCCAAAACAGGGGTCGTCGCCCTTTTCACTACATTGATGTGATTGCTCGAGCAGCCAGCAGGATCCATCTGTACTCCCCAAACCTAATGCAAAAACAGGGACATTTGGCGTACATGGTGAACAGAATCTCGGCTGCGCCGTTAGATAGATAGATAGAGATAATAGTGACGGCGCATGCAGCGCCGCCACTAAAAACACAAATCGTTGCATAGATGTATTAGTACGCGTGATTTTCAACATGCTGTAGCTTTTTCTCCATTGTATAACAATTACGCTCAATAATGCATCAAGTTGGTATGTAATTAGTGGTCAGTGCATAACTGCTTTTGACAGAAATTCAAATTAAACATACTATTATGCCAAGTCTTTACTTTGGTCAGTGGCTCTTGAAAATAGTTCTTCAGGTGACACAGTTGCATCAGAAAATTTTTTAAGAGCCACTGAATCAAGGAGAGATAAGTTACTCTAATACATGGCAGCACACGATGATCATAAATAATAATAATATAATGGCAATTTAAAGCGCCGGTATCCGCCGCAAGCGACGCCATGGCGCTTCTCTGCACAACAACCACATAACAGGAAACTACATGAAATTACTATCACGCAGTGGCAAAAAATATATACAAGAAAGAGTAACATTGTAAGCTTAATACAGTTCAGAGAGTTCAAGCATAATGCTCTGAGTACAAATATGTCTTCAAGTTCTTCTTAAAGATATTTACAGGGCCTGAGTGTTTCACATAGTCAGGTAAGTATCCACAAACTTCGGGGCTGCAACCTGAAGTGTGGGGGAAACTTCGCTGTCCCCATTGATGTTTTCGCAGATTTTCTTGCAGGACGTCCCTGTCTGAAGCGCGTAGCCCACGATTGCCCGGGAACATATGTGGCACTAGTTCTGATTAAGTAACAAGGAGCCGTATCATGCACGATCTTGAAAAACAATAAGGCACATTGTATTTCAATCTCTGTTCTATTGAGCCAGTGTAGGTCAGCCAACACAGGTGTTATTATGATCTGTTTTGCTTGGTATATGTGATATCGTGCAGCCTATAGTCTGCAATCGTGTAAGTCGTGAGAGTTGGCAAGTTAAGTTAATTCCATAGAGAAAGTGAATTGCTGGAGTCCAGTCGGGATGTGACAAATGCATGAATGATAGTTTCAGCTGCATCCCTTATTAAATGTTCCGGATTTTGCCAATATTACGGATTGAGCAGAGCAGCCTTTGAATGCTGTCACGATGAGAGCCATTGTTAATTTGAATCAAACATGACCCCAAGGTTCCGAAACATTAGTAGTGCCGCAATGTAAGAATTCCCACTCTAACATGTTGAACATTTACCTTTGCGATTTGTGCTTAGAGCCAAGTACCATAAATTTCTGTCTTAGAGTCATTTCAGACTTGAGGAAATTTGATTCATCAATGTTTGTATCATCGACGCAGTTTTCAGTCCTGAAGCGCAGAGTCAACATCTGATGCACAGGTTAACGGATTACATAAATCTGCGGACTCATCTGCATAGAAGTGATAGTTCAGTTGAGGCCGACGAATGATGTATCACCAGTCGGCAGAGTGTAAATGGGAAAGAATGTCATGTCCAACACATGAACCTTGTGGAAGTCCATACTTCAGTGAGCTAATAGGAAGTATCACGTTGAGGCAGATCGCTTGTGATCTTCCCGAGAGGCTGATCTAAAACCAATCCAATGCACAACGCCATACCAATTCTATGCTGGAAGGAGTGGAACCAACACATCATGGTCTACGGTATCAAACGCCGCGATAAGTCAAGAGGAACTAGAAGGTAATCTTCCTTCGTCTGTGGCAGGCAGCACATATGTCTGTACTTCAGAAGTGCCGGTTCGTGCTAGGAAAAGCACATTGTATAACATGGCAGCTATTGAACTCACGATGCTGCATTCACACAAGGAGTTATTCTCCAACATACCTTACAAAGAGTGGATTCGAAGTACTAATAAGAAGTATACAAAAATAAATGTTTTGAGTGCAATGGTAAGAATATTTCATGAGTTGAAAATGAAATGTTCCATTCATCGAGGCATTAGCCGAGTTGAAAATATCTTTCCATTACACAAATGAAAAACCTTCATTATTTTTTTATGTAACAGAAGTATAACCTACTTAGACTAGCTTGACTGCTGCTACTAGTGACGACCTTTACATCTACCTCTCCTATTACTTGCTATAGTCACTGCTTAAACTTGATCTTAAGACCTCCATGGGCAAGGAATTCTAGTAGATCCTTCTGAAAACAATCTCACTGGCAGAAAAACAACAAGATTGTTCCCCATATATTGTCGCTGTGGACAGACACGCTCCCCAGTTCCAAGACTTGCTGCAGCAAACCGAGTGCTGATCATACTATTGCAACATATGCCAAGGCGAAGTTCTGTAAGTGCATTTATTAAGGTGACCTTTTGTTGTAACGACTCATGAGTGCATGCAATTAATAGAACGACATATGAACAAAATGCAGCCGAATTGAAACAAAAAATGCCGTTTGTATGTAAGCATTCCAATATATTTTTTATTGAATGACAGTAAACCTACAATCCCTTGAATTAAATTAGATCTGCTTAGGGTGTTATAGCATACCTACCTTCAAGTAGTCATCTCTTCTCTGCGATCCTTTCTCTTCTCTTCAACTAGGGTCTGTCAAATGAATACACATTCTTATTCAGTGGGCTTGGTTTATCAACATAACAATAATTGGATTTGTTTAGAGTCCGAAGCTCTGGCCCTCCATTATCTGGGTAATAGATGGATAGTGCTTGCAGCAATACACGCGGTATAGTCCGAATAATTACACGCACAACTGGCATGTTTATTACTAAAGAGTAGTAATTTGATATGGACTAGATTAATGGTTATTGAAGTAATCCTGATCACATACAAAAAGCCGCCTGTCCCCAGAGGGGCCACTTGTATTCACAGGTGATATGATGCGTGAACAAAAAACGCGTAAAAAGGGTATCTTTTTTCCCCAGACGATGTACTCTCGTACATTGATTAGGGTGTCTTTCATGTTTTTCCGGTTATATAAAGTGCAAAATAGGTATATTGGGCCTATAAAATATATTGTTGAAAATTTGATTAAATAAAATTGGTTAAACTACTTTTTTGATATTACAGTATATTGCATAGTAAATATCCATCAGTAATGTTTTGGTACATATATAGAAGTGGACTTGTTGAAGCTTTAAATTGGGTGTGGCTGAGTAATAGCCATTGTTGTGCACTGACCCATGTTTCCTGTGAATAGTAGGACAATTTAGACGCACATGTTAACACACATGTGATGTGGGGTAATTATGCATGCAGTGAAAAAAGCTAGTCACTGATTGGTCAATATAATGGCTGTATATTTAGTGCAAGAATTTAAAGTTAGTCTTTGTCTGGGAAGTCGGCGGGAGTGGATTTAAGAGTGAAATAGCAGGTCATGAATATATGTTTTAAATAAAGGTAAGAATGTCTAAGAAGTGTTTGGCTGTTTAATTTACAAGGACTCTAAAGCTAACGGACAAGGCTCCGCACATAATTGTGTGTAAACGGTTTCCTCTCTTTTTCTTCTTCAAATCCCTATGTGTGGTAAATTGTGGTTCTCCGGCCGTTGGGATAACGGTAAAACATCACACGGTGGCAGCGGAAAAGAAACAGAAGTAGTAAAAAAATGTCATCGAAGCTACATAACTCTGTGGTATTCACATCGTCCATTGATCTACAAACTTTAAAGTGTCATCATCCAGGCGCAGATTTTGAACTGTTCGTGTTTGTTCATCAAAATGGCGGCGTTGTGCTGACGACTTTAAATGTAAGTTTGCGGGATATGTTGGTGTTATATCCTGGAAGCAGTGGTCATCGCCGGACTAAAATTAAGTTCTTTGTGGAGGTGGTGTTCAATTGTGGAGCTGGCAATTGGAGGAGATGTTCGACTTTTCTACATAATTATTGGTAACCAGTTGTGTATTTCTACGCATCCTTTGTGTGTTTGGCGGGAAAAGTGCGTCCATTCAGCGGGAAGAAGTCTGCAAGAAATAGTGTTCATGATTTCGCTGAAGAACAAGTACCATGCAAAGATAGTGTATATGTAGGGCATATTCATAAGTCACACACAGTTCTATTACATTGTTTATTTAAGTTTGTACTCTTAGTTTATGTGAAATTTATATTGTATTTTAGATATATTATTGCTTATTTCACAACTTTGCAATTGGTTTAGATATCAGAATTCTATGAAAATACTTTTGTATGTTTACTATAGTAATATTAGGGGTCAGGATGTCTTTTAGCATATTGTGTCACACTGCCTATTCACGAATAGGACCGCCAGAGATGAGGTACCGAGTGAAAAAACTCCGGCTGGTATTCCCTCAGGGTTTTGCCCAAACGAAATTGGTTTTACATATATTTGGAAATGCAACTGAAAAATCAAATAGAACGAGAAACGTTTAAGAAAGGAGATAAAGAAAAAGAACGCCAAGCGAATAAGATAGAGAAAAAGAACGTCAAGCTGAATTACGTAAAAAACTTGAATTTAGATGAAAAGGCTATGAATGAAGTAATTCACAAAATTCACAAAGAAACACAGAATCATGCGTGTTCCAACGTTTTGCCGTGATGATGAGGACTAGATGTATATCTTAGGGCTTTTGAATTGCTTGCTGAGACAAATGTGTGGCACATTCACAATTGGCTAAGCATTTGATTTCTAGTTTGTCAGGTAAGGCAAAGGAAATTTTTGCCAATCTCACCATAACTGAGTCTCAAGACTATGAAATTCTTAAGGCAGCCATATTGGCCAAGCGAAATAATGCAGATCTACCGCTTGAATGTCGTAACAGTGGTCACAGCACCTACGGAACGATTTTCTGAATGGGTGAATGATTGACATACTACTTTGATGGGTGTCCCAATGTGCGGATTTCCGCATGTGATTTTCAGGCTCTCAAGAATTGATAATATAAGTGAACAGGCCATTACTAAAGCTGCCCATGAGGATTTAGCCATCATTTATCTCAAGGATAAGTCAAGTCAAAACGCCCAAGGCTTAGCTCGTTTCATTGACAGTATATATCATGAACTCGTGGCGGTAGGGCATTTGGCAACGAGAAATCATAGCGAACTGCTTGAGAATGGTGAAAATCGCATAGGCCATATGCCCAACAAAAGCGGCCAAAATTCAAGCAGTTGTGAAATGGTATAGTTGTGGTCACGTCATGACACATATCCAAAGTTTGGCCAAAAAATGCGTGGTTTAGCGTACCAGCCACTGCAAGGGCCAATTTTGCAACCTTTCAGCAGAGTAGTGCACTACATTACACATTTCAACGTACACAGGCACCCAAATTAGATCACGAGGCTAAAATTAAGACTTGTTCCATGGTGGCACCATCCCAGGTCATATATATGAGCGAGTGTCCCCAAAAGCCGTTGCTCGATCGAGCACTTTCTGGTCCAAAAGCCCAATCCTGTACATAATGCAAGAATATGCAGAACCCGGATGTTGCGCGTGCGCGCATGAACAAATGTCTCGTCAGACCGGAAACATTGAAGGCAAAAATGTCAAAAGAATCGCGATTCTGCAAGCGAGCATTCTGTGGTGCGTGCAAATTTAGTACCTGCTGCGTGTTACTAAGCGGGCGTCTGTAGAACTTAAATGGTATTGGTGGTACTGTAATACGTCCACTTGCCATAACTAGCCTAACATCTCCCTTATGTATCTGGTACAGTGCAAATGCTTTGTTGAAGACTTGACTATGAGTGGGTTGTTAGGTCATGATATATATTAACGCTGTTCTGAAGTTTTCAGTAACGGTATATGTGATGAACTAGAGCTCAGGCGCAGAAGAACGTGAATAATTCACACAAGGTGAAAAATGAGTTGTTTTGCATTTGTATCAAATCGTTGATCAAATGTCGATTCCCCAGCTAAAGTGTACGTGCTAGTGTAAATAACAAACCCGAAGTTGAGGTTTTTTACACTTCCGGTACTTGACACCCAGTTCAGTGACGACACTGCCATTTTTAAGTGTTCCTCGTCACAAAGCTGGTGGAAAAACAACGATCTGATCCAACATAGCTGTGTGAGAGAGCGATTGTTGAGTAGTGATGAATATTGAAACAGAGAGTTGGTGTTTCGATGAAATGGAGGAGTTGGCCTAACTACGCTCATGGTCTAAGAAGATAAAATGAGAGTTCCTCTGAGCGGCAAACCGTTGAACAAATCGTTGTTCCCAAATAATAATCGATCTCATATCCTGAAGGTAGCTCATTACAAGGCCGGCCCTTTAGGTGTAGAGACCCTAAGGCTCGCATTTTTACCGCATTTTTATTGTGGCCAAATTTTTCCAATATATTGAATATTATATGTAGATCAATTCGAATATGTCAAATGATGGATAAAGGTAACCAACCGCTGAAGTATCCATTATTGCCCATGACTGTATTGAACGTTGCCCTTCAAGAGAATCGGGATCGTCCTTGTTGGACTCTTCCACGTTCCCGGAAACGGAACTCTTATCTGTTGACTGTATTGACTATGCAACTGGTATCCCGAGGCTATCCCGCTTTCTAATTTAGGACCGATACTTGTTATCAATGCTCTTATCCAGTGTTTGCGAGAATCGGCCCTACCAAGAAATTGTACATGAATCAGGGGGCACAATTTCATGTCTCAAGTCATGCGCGTATTTTGTTAAGAAGTTAGGCATTCAAAGCATTGCTACTTCTGTGCGGCACCAGCAAACGATGTCATGACGGAACGTTTCCATGGCCCGTTGAAAACTATGCTTAGGGCATTAACTGATAACAAATGAAGTGCTGGGATGAATATATCCCCTTCTTTTTGTTTTCGTACCAGTAGTTGCCTTGTCAAACCACAGGCTACTCACCCTTTGAATTAATGTACGGGCCGACAAGTGCGATGTCCGCTTAGCGTGCTCAAAAAAGCTTGTATAGATACGGATGAAGGGCAAAAGGATATCCTTTCACATTTGTTTCAAATGCGTGACCGTATGCAAATCTTTTTTTATTTTTGGCAGATGCAAACAAAAACACTGAGAAGAGTCGGGCCAAAATGAAACGGCCCTTAATGACCAAATGCGCAGGTGCGAGAATTTCTGCCCGTGATAAGTACTGATATTTCTTCCTGATAGTTCCGCTAATTTAGGCAGTAAATGGCGTGGCCCATATGGTTAACCTATTGAGATTTAATGCAGTATTTGGCAAGAAGCTGCGTGTAGTGCGGTCAATCAACTTTAAACGTTGGTACAATAGAATGAGAGGTGACAGACTTGCCCCATGTGTGGTACATTACATGTGTGTTCATTAACTAGGTAAAATCAAAATGAATATGTGTGAATATGTAACTGACACATCAATTGCTTCATATCTCGTGTGATGATGTAGGCCCTAATTGTGTGAAAACAAACAAACATGGTTCAAGTAGACATTGCATCAGAATTAACTGAATCTCCAAGACGTGAAATTGTAGTTGTGTTAGCTGCGTAGATGCGGGGTATTTTCCGATTTACCGGTCGTACACATTTTGGTTGAATCATCATATTGATCTAATCGATCACAGAACTGTACGCCAGTGTGCCTACAATGCCCCATCCATGCGTAAGCCAGTCAAAGAAGAACTTGATCGTATGTAAAGAACTAGGCCTTATGAACTTAACCACAAGTGAATATGCATCGCCTATTGTGGTGGTGCCCAACCTGATGGATCGGTTCGAGTTTGGTTCAGATTGAGAGAATTGAAACATAATCCAAATTTGATGCCATAACAAAATGCCATAATAGATGAATTCTTGACAAAGTGGTGCTGCCAAAAGTTTTACCACTCTTGATTTTACCAAGGGTTCTACCAAATTCCACTGAATGCCCTATCTCGTGATTGCTGTAGTTTTGTCACTCTGCTTTTGGTCAATTTAGGTACACTGTACTACCATTTGGTTGGCAACCCATTAGTAGCGCATTTCAACGACTTATGGATTATGTGTGCTGTTATTGTTTGAAATTTTGCATGTGCATATATTGTGACTTTGTATCTATAGCCATCTTTGGAAGGATCAGGTAGCTCACTTGCAATTATTTTCATTACGTTCGGAAGCAGGACTTAATGTAAAGCCGGCGAAGTGCAATGTCGCCAAACAGCAAGTTGAATACCTGGGTCATGTGATTGGAACTTGCAATCTTACCCGATGCATGACAAAATTGAGGCCGTTCACAATTTTCCTCGTCCCAATCACTAAGAAATGTGAGGGCCATTCTATGCTTACGGGCTATTCAGAGGAATTCTTAGGAACTACGCTGCCATTGCAAACCGTTCTCACGTGATCTGACCAAGAAAAAGGTTCCACAATGTGGTATGGAATCCCGAATTTGAGGATGCATTTCAGATGCTCAAATCGTGTTTGATCAACACACCCTATTCCTGGCACACCTGATTTTTTAGTAGGCAATTTATTGTCAGACAGACCCTCAAATTTTGGCATTGCGCTGTGCTGAGTTCCAATCGACAGTGAAGGAACAGAACATCCTTTTGTATTCTTAAGCAGGACATTATCTATCGGCAGCCGAAGAACATACATTGTCCCTGAAAAGGAAATTTTGGCAAGTTTGGGCAGTTCAAAAATTAGAATACTACTTGATGGGCTATCATTTACAAAATTCATACAGAATCAAGTGTACAAATCATCATTTGATGAATGGTTCTTATACGTCAGAAGTTCACACTAGAGTACCGTAAAGGGGCCCCTCGCAAATGTAATACAGATGGGCTCAGTAGAGCATAAATCGTTAAATAAGTGTAAAAAAATAGTGCTTGATTTACATTAAGGCAGTGAATGTGTTAACATAATATATTGTATTTTATCCACAACTTATAGTGATATATGTATGCAAGTCTATTTGTTGGGAACATTAAATTTCTATGCACTGTTATGACTTATGTACATAAATGTGTTTTTGTGACAACTTATTTTTAATGTTTCTCAGTCCATGGAGACTTGGATATGGACCTGTTTAATTGTTAATTTGCCGTCATGTCACAAACCCCCTAATCCTAAATATATTCTGGAAGATTTTTTTGAACGTTTTGTTTAAAACATTTCTAACTGTAACATTGGACCAGTTCATTCTCAAAGCTCGAACATATCCGTATTGACACTTACCAGCGGAAGTCTACGAGTGCACCTGGGCAACGTATAATGGAATCTGAGAAGTGACGTGTCATTTTCCGTATAGATGTATGGACTTTAATTGACTCTTGTGTTATTATAGATGAAGGACTGACAATTTTGCCCTATAATACCAGAATTCTGAATTATTTCATATGTGTTTTATATGTTAATGTTTATATCGGCCTTTACAACAACGGCTATTTCATTTATTAGAAGATCTGACACAGTCTTTTTCAATCATTCGTGGGGAGGCAGTCATGTTGTCAGGTGTATATAATGTGCAAAATAGGTATTTTGGGCCTATAAATATTGTTGAAAATTTGATTAAATATAAACTGTTACGTTTGATATTACAGTATATTGCTAGTATATCCATCAGTATGTGTGGTAACATAGAATTGACTGTTGGAAGCTTTAATTGGTGTGGCTGAGTAATAGCCCTTGTTTGCACTGGACGCCATGTTCCTGTGAATATTATGCGTAGTAGAACGCACATTTAACACATTATGTGGTGTTTATGCTTCGTGAAAAAGCCTAGTCCCACTGATTGTTCATATAATGGCTTGTTATATGGAGTGCAGAATTTACAGTTAGTATTTGTCTGGGAAGTCTTCGGGAGTGGATGTAAAGTGAAATGGCAGTCATGATATATGTTAATAAAGGTGAAGAAATGTACAATAAGTGTTTTGGCTGTGTATTTACAAGGACTCTAAGCGATGAACAAGGCTCCGCACAATAATGTTTGTAGGTTTCTTCATATACCCCGCCGTTGAGATAACGGGTAAAAACATCACCAGTGTCCAAAACAGCAAAACGTGGAAAAAGGGTTGTTTTTCTAAACCCTGAAATTGTGATGTACATGTAATACCAAATTAAGCAGATATAAAAATATTGTAAGGCAAAGCAAGATAAAAGTATATTAACGACACAAATGCTTGCTTACTTGTTGCAATTTGGGGTAGCAAACTTACAAATACTTCTTTAGTGTAGCAAATCAGACAAAAATACTTTGTTTAGGGTATATTTTTTAGTCGGTGGGAACTCTTGTTTAGGGTGCATTTGTTGGAGTCCATGTGCACGCATCATATCACCCACTTTGAATACAGTGGCCCCCGAACAGTCTGTCTTATGACCTTAATTGGAGAGATAGCAAACAGCTCCTTACTTGTGCCAGTCTCATGCCTCCCCCTCAATCTTCTCCTTCGCTTTCAGAGAGCCTGTTTCCTGGAACATCTTGTGGTTGTTTTGTTACTTTTGCTGAATAAACAAAAAACAATCAAAAAACAAAACCAATCAAAACAAAGAAACTACAATCTTGACTGCAGAGGGTGTTAATATTATGCCCTGAAGATTTTTTATTGGAAATAGGCCAGGCAAGATTAGATTAACTGACCCTTGACCCTACCTTTTTTTATTGGCCCATTGTGGTTGCTTATGACTCTGGATGTGACCCTGACTTAACAGGGCATGACCCCAGAAGTGACCTTTTGACCTTGTGAACTGCAAGCAGAGCTTAAGACCATGACCTCCTCTAAATAGCTTCGCACACGATATATGAACATTCTTTCGCCAGAGCGTGGTCAAGTGGTTCTAAGGCCGACTCAGAGATTTTCCTAGAGGCGCCCTCAATTTCCCAAAAAATCGTGTTTTTTGCAGGTACATAATGCTTGTCCATATACTAATCAACTGTGTGAAATTGCTAAGCTTATTCGAATTTCCTCATATAGAAAATCACAATTGTTATAAAATTCCGGATCCGTAATTTTGTGTATACACAGTATCCTATGGACGTAATCTACCAATAAATGTTTACTGCATCAAAAACGAAAAATCCAATATCATCTCAAATTTCGTAATTGTGGCATTTTAGGTTACTATCCTTTAGTTCTAGTTGACTATTTTTCATTATTACCCAAAAAAAATTATTTCGCAATCTCTGAGTCCCACTTTAAGCAAACCGATCAGTCTCCGTAACCAATGTAAACATTCTTATTTTTCATTCAACAATGTTTCATACATTAAATTTCAATGGCCTTTTGAAGTCAAATGTGGTATTTTATAATTTACAGTGGTTCTACCTTCATTTACCCAACTTATATACCGCATGTACAAATACTTTCATACCCAAAATGAAAGTAAACTCACCTTCTAACTAATGGGCATGCCTCTATTTGGTGTTTTCCAGGGAAGGGAAGGATTTGCAAGAAAGGCTCAGATTTTGTGCGATACAGTATTCTGATCAGTCTAAAAAATCTGGATTTTCCATTAAAATATGTGGGAATGTGGCTGCTGTTTTCACAAAATTACGCCTTGAACATTTACAGAGTTAAATGTGTGTGGCCTTTTGTAATAGTTGGGTGTGTGTTGTAATCCGAGTTTAATCCGGGATGATCCCTTTTAAGTCCTAAACTGTGTTCATCTACGTCTAGAATTACTTTCCCCCAATCCCAACTGTAAAAATTCCGCCGAATTTCAACCAGTTTTGAAGATGAGAGCACTAAACCTGATTTTGTAATCCCCCATAGAGTACTGTGCAAAGTAATATTGGTCGACCAAATTGGCATATTTTTTTTCATAACATCTAAGCCAAACTCCTTAGCCCTACTATTTTACAGACGGTTAAATGATAAAAAAAGACTTCTTCTGATACCAAGAATTTTGACCACTTCCATTAAAATCTGAAGCCCTGGGACAAGCCAATTAGCGATTGGACCATGTTAGGGTTATGAGGCCCTTTTAGTTAAATTTGTAATACAATCTTAATACTCCCAGCTAGTTCTCCAGATCATTGATCATGGCTTCTTTTTGTATTTGGCTTTTCATCATCTGCCTTCCAACTATTTGCATGTAAACCTTCATAGTCTTTCTGCCGCTCTTCGTTCTTCTTGAGATCTCTATTACGCAGTTCGTCAGACTCCACCACGTTTTTCAGTAATTGAATTCTCAACTTTCTGTACACTATAACATAACACAACACAAAATGTATGTCTCCTCTAAACCAACACTCTTAATTTCCCTTTTGAGAAAGTTTATCAAGTCCATGACTATCAATAACTATATGTCTATGATATTAGGTACCTGTTAATCAGGGGAGGGCGGCTAGAAATCCCAATTTCATACCGTCGCCATTGATTTAAACATGTAAAAGCGAATCTTAACGACAAATTCTGAATTTTTTTTTATGTTGGTCATGATATTTTTTCTTATTCCAAAACGTTTGGAGTTGAAGAATCAACTCACTGGAAGGGTTATTTCTGATTTTTTTTTTGGTATGAATAACGGACGAGGACGAGTCGTAATTGGGTCATGGGATGTTACTGACCCACATCAAGCACCCTTAGTGGTTTGTGTTGCAGCCAGTATTGGCTGTTTGTCTTGACATTTTTAGAGATTCCATTTTATGATAAGGCTGTCCGCCACGCCTGCTGTTGTGTGAAAATTAGAGGCATCCTTTACTTCACGGCTGAGTGAGCACAAATTAAAGGCAAGATGTATTTTCACACTCCAAGTCACAAAGTGATATCATAACTTGAGTTGATTGACACAACACTCACTTAAAATAACTTAAATGTAGAGTACTGCTAAGTAATGCTCGTATCCCCCCCACAATTGTCAATAACCTCTTGACATAGTTATAACATGGTTATGATGATCCTGGTCAGCCGCTGCTGAGTTAGCATCCCATTCCTCCTGTAAAAAAGTTAATAAGTCGTCTAGTGTAACTCTTGCATTGCACAGGGAGACAAGAATGCTTAAGATGGTCCCAAATGATGCTCAATGTATTGAGGTCCGGCGAATCTGTAATCCATCACATTCATTGAAGGTCCTCACAGACCAATAATGCATTAAAGCAATATTGAAGAGCCGTCCCCAAGTCAAAAGTTGATATTTTTGGCACAGTTACGTTGGTTACTTGTCTAGGAAACTATACCTGCGAACGAGATTCTGAAAAATGGTCGTATTTATCATAAAATAGCAATTTTGTAATTAGAATTGGGATCCCAGATTGGACTTAACGCAGAGCTGGAAATGCTATAACGTTTACGCCGTCCATGATGAATAGTTCCCCCCTCGAGAAGATACCCTCTAACTTGACTTGCCTGAACCAAAACAACACCTCGGATGATCGTAGACACGTACTTGTCGCTATTTCCCGGCTTTCACATTGGAAGGCCGTTCCAGCAGCCTTTGAATTAATTTCTATCGGGGATCCCCCGATAATAATTATTCTAATTACAAAATTCCTATGTTTGTGACACATAGACATTTTGTAGCTTAACCATTCACAGGTATATTTACTAGACAGTTAACCAGTGCAACGTGGTAAAATCTCAATTTTTTGGGAAAAATGGGGGCGCTCTTCAAAAAAAGTGCTAATATTTGCTTTAAGCTCCCTCTGTGTTACTGGCGTTGACCATCATGAAACAAAGGCATACCATAGCAGCAAAAATGTGGACGGAAGAGAATGTATCACTTTTGTGACTTTTGAAAAGGCCTCTTTTTTGGGTCTTTAATCTCCTCAGTTGGGGCAGCCTTGTGTGGACTTGTCTTTTTTTGCTAAAATTGGGGTGTATCCTTGGTGTAAGGACTGGATGAATAAATCAAGCCTATACAGAATACATCCTATAATCCCTCATTTACCTCCTATTCTTGTATATACAGACATCTATTGATTATTCGAGCAGAAATACCTGAAGGAGTCAACCAAAATGCATGTGTGAGATTCTGGCCCATTATTATGGGTCCATGATGATTTGCAGTTAAATTATCTCATACATCAGCTATTCACTATTTATACGTCAATGGCCAACACTGACATTTTCATTGCTAATCTCTAACCCAAACATAAAATAATAATAAAGTAAAATTTTTGCACCTGAGTGGATCCGAACCACAACTTTTGTAATTACAAGACGATCACCCACAGACGCACATCCACACAATCTGAGCCACCAGAACATCGCTCTTTTGTAATACTTAAATAAACCCCTACATAATAAAGCGCACAAATAATCATGGAATAGCGCAGCTATGAGATGAGTTGAAAATATATGGTCCAGGACAAGATCGTGTGGGCCAAACTCTGTTTTATTGCCATTGTCTAATCCCATTTGGTCTAATCGCCCTGGTCTATCTTCACATGGGTCTAAACCCTTGTCTAATATCAATCTGTCAATACCATTTTTTTTTTAAAGTTCTAACATTTCAATTTATCTAACAACCAAAATGACTAATAGCCATTTGATCTAATGCCCTCTGTCTATGCCCATTTCCTCTCCTATCATTTGGTCCTATAACCACAAACCCATTTGGTCTAATTCCCATTTGGTATAATATCCATCTTTGTCTAAACTTCATTTTTGTCTAATATCCATTTGGTCTAATACCCAATTGGTCTAATATCCATTTGGTCTAATATCCATCTGGTCTAATATCCATTTGGTCAATATCCATTTGGTCTAATATTCCATTTCGTCTAATTCCCTTATGTCTAATGTCCACCTGATTCAATGTCTATTTGGTCTAATACCCATTTGGACCAGATGGACTTAAGACCAAATTGGATTTAGACAAAATGGAATTAGAACCAAATGGGTATTATACGAAATGGCTATTAGATCAGATGATATTAGACCAGATGGGTATTAGACCAACTGGCATAGACCAAACGTTTAGACAATATGGATATTCCACGATATGAGATTTGACGCGATGAAATATGAGACTACATGGCTTATTAGACTAAATGGTTATCAGCCAAATGGTATTAGACTAACTGGTCTAGACCAATTGGAGTTTAGCCCACATGGCATTAGACCAATTGGGTTAGACCAAATGGGCAAGTCACCCAAAATCTCACATTAACAATCAAACATTGGACACCAATAGCCAAATTTGACCACATGCCATAATGGAATAAAACAACATAACATCTTGAGTCACACACTATACCTCAGTTAGCACAGACAGACAGACGACCGAGAGACATACAGATCAGACACATAACCTGGCACTATTAACAGGTAAATACCTACCCATGTAATTCATCATGGGCGATGATTTGGATGCTCAAAGCAATGGCTCATCTCTGTAATTGCACGCCCATCATCTTCGCTCTGCATGACACATTCAAGCACATAATGAAAATCTATTATTGTTTTGCTTCATAGTTCATTTTAAAGTAAACTTCAAATATAACTTAATTTACTTAGATAATTATTTTGAGCTAATGCATTAACTATAAGAAACATTAAGTAATTTTTTTCATTTCCGTTTTTAATTATGAACTTTAATTTTCAATTTCTAAATATGAAAGTTAATTAATACTGAAAGTAATCAAATCGACTACTTGAATATTGTTGACAATAAACTTACCAAGATCAAAGGACGTTTGTCCAGAACATCTACCAATTTGCCTCTCTCTCAAGCTCTTCATGCCAGCATCCCTCCATGACTTCCATCAACCACTCGGGGCACATTCTGGAATCTTTGGGTCGTTTCCCTTCCTTGACGGCTTCCATTACGTCATAATTGGACTTAAGCACCTCAAAAGGTATCTTCCTGGTTCCGATTTCCCAAGTTACAATACCAAATGAGTACACGTCAGGCTTCTTGGAGCGTCTTCGTCTACCAAGTATCACTCTGGTATCCATCCATGAGGCAGTTCCTTTCATTCCATCTGTGCTGACATCTAGACATTTTGCTGTTCCAAAATCTGTGATTTTCAAAGTATCATCAGCGGTAATCAGCAGATTTTGTGGCTTGATGTTCATAATGTGCGATACCTCTGTCGTGGACGAAATTAAGTCCTTCCGCAACTTGCCTTATCCACTTGTAGGCGAGTTCACTGGGAATTTCTCCAGAAGTCTTGTGCAAAAGTTTTGTTTAAATCTCCCTTCCTGCAAATTCTGTAAATATTGTCATTACCCCAACACTTTGCATGGATCCCAAATAGCGGATTACATTATCATGTTTTAAACCGATAAGAAATTTCATTTCCTTTGAAGACTCCTCTGACTCAGTACAGTTTTTGCGCAGCAAGATCTCCTTTCCTCTTTTTTAAAGATGCTTGTACACATCTCCAAAGCCACCACTACCGATTTTTTTTTTTTTTTTTTTTTTTTTTTTTTTTTTTTTTTTTTCTTTCTCTGTAGGATATACAACTCATATCCATTGATACAGAGCTGGGTTTCTTATGTATGCCATATTTGTCCGTTGTTTTCCAATTTCAATCGTAACCCAACATGGCGACGGTTATTAGATAATTTCTCAAGTTTGGCAGCAGTCATAGTTATTGGCCTTATATAAAAAATCACAGTTATGGAAAGATCCACACCCTTTGACTTTGTACTCCAACCTAAATTGATGTAGATTATGACATATTTGAGTATGATAATAAATATCACAAGACATTATGGCGACCTATTATCGGTTGAAATCTGAAGCAAGTTGATTCCGAAAGACAGGCAAAACAGACATTTGCAAATGGGAAACAGAAGGGGTGCCGAGGCACTTTCTGAGGGGGCAAATTTGGGCCCTTCTCCACAGACACTTTGCAAATGGTCACTTCATTTGGGGGGGCTGGCATTTGCCCAACTTTATTTTATATTCTATTACCTCTACTGCCCATTATCAAAAGCGCACTTTTGATTGGTGTTTACTGCCCATTTTTGCAATAAGGGTCCGATTACGCTCGAAGGCGTGATCCAAAGCGCACATCTTTCGGCGCGTGCCACCCTCACTATAAGCGCACACGCTAACATTTAGCGGGAAGGACAAAGCGCGCCCTCTAAAGACGGAAACAATAGGCCCGTTTTTCTGGTATTATTTTACTTTCTTACGGTAATAGAATAGAAATAAAGGGTGCGATGTGCATGTTTATGTCGAATAATGTGTCCTCGACAGTAAAACATTTGAATAATGGGTATCGGCTTCGCCTCGCCCATTATTCATGTTTTTACTTGAATAGGACCATTATTCTCCATAAACATGAACATCTTACCCTTATTTCTTAATTCTATTACCTATGCTGCCCATTATTGAAAAATGCAGCATTCTGATTGGTCAGTTTACTGCCCATATTCGGCAATAATGGGTCGCAAATGCATTTTCTCATTATATCACGCTGTTTTCGGTAATAGAAATAAAGGGTTTGACAGTAGTATTTATGGGCTCATAATTGTATCCTCGGCCGAAAAAATAAATAATAGACTCGGCTGCGCCTCGTCCATTATTTATTTTTTTCCGACCGAGACAACAGTCGCCATAAAGGATACTGCATCACCCTTTATTTCTTAAATGAACAGGGATTTTGGACCTACCTCTCGTGTTGCAAGAAAATAAACGCCTTTGGCGTGACCTCTTTATTGACTGCATACTTTCATATTGCATCATTGTTGAAGGAATCAAAAAAGGATGAACAGGTCAATGACTTCTTAGCAGAAATGACCAATATATCAGTTTGTTTTAGTGATATGGTGTAGGGGTCTCACCTATGCATAATAATTTTTTGTTTTGAAATTTGGATCTCTATAGTATTTAAAATTTTAATCAGGAAAAAAATTATAGCTTGATGCCTTTTATTACACAGGTGTCTTGTGGCGGGTGGGTGGGGAATTTTCTCCTAATTTTTTCTTGCCACCCCAGCAGTTTTCCCCTTGGCAAAAAGAAAAATGGATTCTGGGCAAAAACCAGCAATTCTATGGGCAAAAAATCACCAAATTTTGATAAAAATCAGCCATTTGGGGGCAAAAATGATACAGATATCCAAATTTGTATTTCCCCAAAAATATCACTTTCCCCCAAAAAAAAAAAAAAAATTATTTTTCCACTTATGAAAGAAAATATAGGTGGTTCTTTGGAATCTCTTGTCACATCTCCAAAATGAAAAATGATTGCTTGGTACAAAAGTTGTGAAATTTACGATTTGGTAAGGAGAACATACAAATATCAGTATGTTTGTATTGAAAATATAAGCAAATTAAAAAACCTTCTTTTTCACTTTTAGTAGCCACATTACAAGGTAAGGAATCTATTGAGTGTATAGTCCAATTTATATGAAATCAGTATATAGACCCAAATATGGAGCCTCCAAAACTCTTGTTTCACCTTCAAAGGCAACACTATTCATTATTGTATTACTGTCAAGAAGACACTGTGTCACTGTCATCGGTGTCACTGGCCATGAAGGCATGACACTGATTCTCGGTTGCAAGGGCAGACCCATAGTGTAGATCGCCATAGGCATGGTTCAAATTCACAAGATCCATTACAAACTCCACAATAAAAAGTGAACACAATATCAACGAATCTGACCATATCAACTGTCTATTTGGAAGCGGTAATTTGTAAGGAATTCAAAATATTACCAAATAAGGCTTTGCTTTAGGTGCACTAAGCTATTTTGCAGTTGCTACAAAACGCTATTGATATTGATTTTTGCATGCTATCCAAGGGTATATGATGTCACTGTCCTGGGTAATTACAGCACCTTTTAGCTCAACTAATATCAGGTGATGACTAATTTTGTAATCCGAAGACCTCTAATTTATAAAGAAATTTTGCTTTAGTTACACTCAATCACACACCCGAGAGTACCATTATGGAAAGTACACACAGAAATCAATTGAGTAGCTACTGTACAATAGCCAATTGCACCTAAAGCACATTCTTAAGGGGTTTGCAAAGTGCAGTATTGAGTGCATGTTCAACCATCTATTTTAAGAAAACTACGAGTAGCACTGCCTGATATTAAACACATCTTTAAGGGCCTTCTAATTTATGATGAAAGAAAAATACTTTGATTTTTTTTAATGGTGGGGTATTTTTGTAATTAAGGTAATTTGAGAAGAGGGTCAACAAAATTAATTTCTTTATGCACACACTGCAAATTCTTTGACCAAGCAATACTACTGCAGAACACACAGTGTGTGATGTATGTGCGGCGCACACTTGTGGTAAGAGGCAGTGGTGTAAAATAAAACGGAATTACTTTCACGCGCGGATAAACAAAAGATTAATAATTTTTGCCTATTAGGAAATGAACAAAGTATAGAAACACTGAAGTCCTGCCCCATGCAGGAATGTACTTCATACTGATGCCACTTTTAGTTTTCTTAAAAAATAAAATAGGCAATTTACCTCAAAACCACCCTCGTGCAACCCCCTTAAAGGTCCACCTGCTCAATAACATTGACTTTCCTGGAAGGTCTAGACTAAGTGTAAACTTATTATGTCACATCGCTTTTCCGTGTAATGTTTTTACTTTAAACCCGTAAGATTGCACCTGCATGGGCAGTGGCCGAAGGTCAACAGACACCTTCAACGACATCTGTAATAATAGCAAAATGCAACAAGATCCTTATTATATTTTGCGTCGTAAACTTTCTTGAACCAAATTTAATTATTCCCGGTCAGCGTTGCTTTGACAGCCTTTTAGTTACACAAAAATCATAGTATCGATTGAGATTTGCCAGATGGTATGCTGGGAGAGGGTAGCAGGAAATACAGCAGGTCCGGTTTACTTAACGTAATCTCATCTGTTTGAAAATAGCAAATTTGCAACGCCTGAAATTGATATATTGGCCAAAAATAAATTGGCACTGTGTGTGGGCACGATACAGTATTATGGGGAAATTGTAAGATATAGAGTGTCTGATAAAATCATCCAATTACAAAGATTTTTTTTAGATTTTAAAATATAAGCTTTTTTTAATGTAAAAATTTGATTACAGCTCATACGTGTGATAACTGCAGCAGGAATCCTAAATAAATCGGGATAGGACACTCGATCAACAAAGTGGAGGCATAACTGCATGAAATCTGCATGAAATATGATACTTATGGATCACCGGTCGTACGTGGCGCTGTGCCGCTACGTCATTCCCGGTTACGTCATACTGCATAAATAATTAGGTGACTTATCGTAAATGGTGGCGCTATTACTACGTCTGCGAATCGTCTATGGCATTTTATACAGTGTCACCTGTTTGACTGCAGGCACTTGTCAGCTGTGGCAGCACCAGTGGAGGGAATTATCCCCCAGCTCCCCCTACCAGTGGAGGACATTTCTTCCCCCCCCCCCCCCCACCCAGAAGAAAAATGACAAATTTTTGGCAAAAATAAGTGATTTGGGGCCAAAAATCACAAAACTTCTTGGCAAATAACAGCCCCCAGAATGTTACTTTTGCCCCCCCTCCCACCCCCAGAAACTGAAGTCTGGCACTGCCACTGCTTGTAGGTTCTTAATTGTATAACAAATGGCAAATTGAGTGTTCCATCCATTACTTCCTAGATTGTAGCCGTTATTTAAACCACATTACAGTATTTGGCCTGTATTCTTGTGAGCAATTTTGGTGTGGTGAAACATGCAGCTGATATAGCAAACTATTTTGTGGCAGAAGCAAAAAATATATTTTTTGAAAGTCCCTTTAATCTAGTGGCATACCGACTTAAAAAGCTGGACGAAAACTGGACGAAAATTTGCATTTTCATCTGCTTTTTTTTGGAGAACTCAGGAAAAACACAAAAGAACCTCTCATGTTGCCATACAATCACAAATTGGGGAGAATAAAAATCTCTTGCAGTATTATACCCGTCAATCAGAAGCTATGAAAACTGATCCGAAACTGATCGCTTCTATGAGATTTTGGCCCAAAATTATGCTCCTTATGGTTTAATGGTCCTGGAGCATAAATAATCTGGAGAAATATTCCAAGTCAAATTTGAATGCACATGCTTCAGGAACATAAGGTAAATATGCTCCTGGAGCAGTATTTGACAGAATATTTTTCCCCTGCTCCAGGAGCATATTTGCCATATGCTCCTGGAGCATATTTAACTTAAATATTTCTCCAGATAATTTATGCTCCAGTAGTATAGTCAAATATGCTCCAGGAGCATATTTGACCTGGAGCATATTTGACTTGGAATAATTTTCCAGATTATTTATGCTCCATGAACATATGCTCCAGGAGCATATGGTCCCGAACCATATGCTCCTGGAGCTTAATTCTGTGCCAATATCTCATAGAAGCACACTGGTCCCTCTAATACTGAATTTCCCAATACCCAAGTACGATGGCAGCCGTACTTGTTAATTCAAATTAAACAGCACAAACATTGCACTAATTGCTTTAGTTTCATGCATCATTTCATGCTTTATATCAGAAACCTGTCCTGTGACCCTTTAAATGATGTGAATTTTAACAAAGCCTTTTGGACCAAATTTCATTTCCCCCTTCCACTTTCATCAACTTCATAAGATCTTACAAATTCAAATGGGAAGAAACAGCTGATTGATGATTTACAAACCAAACTGATCTTTCCTGTTGATTCCACTGACGGGATGATTTGTTAAGAGGCGGCCTGGCTCTTTGCCCTATTTATAAAAAAAAAATTCATCTTTCTTTCCCCTGCAGCTGTTTTTACCTGTTGAGTACACTAGCCTAGTTCTTTTAAGCCACAGCAATATATAAGGGAGAATCAAATTGAGTGTATTATTGAATAGCCCAAGCCCATAACCAATTTCTCTCACATCATGCGTATCGTGGTGGTTGTTGCGTAAGCACACGCGCATAAAAATCTGTGCATTATGTGTTATCAGTGTTCATTTTTCGAATGTTCCACTGTCTGATGGGTGATTTTTCCACATTTATTATGCAAAACTAATTGATGAAAGATAGTATGTCTCTTAAAAGATTCCTATATTCTGAATGCGCAAAAATCATCTCCTGTTAATTTTTCTAAGGAAAAGAGATATTTGAGTCAGAGTGACAGCATGTGGCATCAATTGTTGTTATTGTTTTTACTCACTAAATGCAACCAAAAAAACTCATGTCTCAAAGATGTGCACAGGACCGTATGCAGGATTTATTTGGGGGGGGGGTGCGGGACTTTGAAAAAGTGGACTTTTTGGGTAAAGGTGGACCTAACCCTCTAAATTTTGGACCTTTTTATCAAACAATTCAACAAAGAGTGGACCTTTTGTCCCTTTTGTGGAATTGGGGGGGGGGGGGTTCAACCGCACCCCCCGCAACTCCCCTGTGTGCATAAAAAGGCCTTTCCAAATATGACAATATGCCCAAAACTATGATGAAGTGTGTATGCTTATTATACTTTTAAATTTGGGTACCTCACATCCTGTTTCAGGAAAATGTGCCTATCTAGGTTATACTTAGAACATCTTTGTTTTAAACCTTTTCATAAGCAAGCGCTCTTACACACTGACACGTGTGATGACTAAATGAACAATCGTAACCCAAATCCTCCCATGAGCTGTGTTCACACAGCTTGTTGTATCATTTGTGTGTTTCTCCAGTAATGCCCCTAATGCAACTTAATGCAACTTTGAACATACTATAGCCCACACTCTTTTGGAAACCATATTGAAAATCTAAGTCGGGGGAATTTAAATTTTTTTTTTTTTTTTTTTTTAAAGGTGGACCTAACCCTCTAAATTTTGGACCTTTTTATCAAACAATTCAACAAAGAGTGGACCTTTTGTCCCTTTTGTGGAATTGGGGGGGGGGGTTCAACCGCACCCCCCGCAACTCCCCTGTGTGCATAAAAAGGCCTTTCCAAATATGACAATATGCCCAAAACTATGATGAAGTGTGTATGCTTATTATACTTTTAAATTTGGGTACCTCACATCCTGTTTCAGGAAAATGTGCCTATCTAGGTTATACTTAGAACATCTTTGTTTTAAACCTATTCATAAGCAAGCGCTCTTACACACTGACACGTGTGATGACTAAATGAACAATCGTAACCCAAATCCTCCCATGAGCTGTGTTCACACAGCTTGTTGTATCATTTGTGTGTTTCTCCAGTAATGCCCCTAATGCAACTTAATGCAACTTTGAACATACTATAGCCCACACTCTTTTGGAAACCATATTGAAAATCTAAGTCGGGGGAATTTAAACAACTTTTCAGTTCTTGTGATTGAAGTAGAGTAGATTCCAGTATTTACATCTGGAAATTCTATTCTCAACAACTTTCACAAAACAAACACACAAACATACAAGCCAACATAAGCAAGCACACTTTCTCACCCGCCCCCGTTGGGAGGTAGTATGGGTATATGCCGCCTATAAGGCCCTCATTTTCAGGCTCTTTTTCAGTTCCAGTCCATTTCCGTATCATTTCAGTTCCAGAGACCCTACTTTTCATGTCCAAAGCCATATTCTACCAATTTTTTTTTTAAACACCTCAAAAAGTAGCTGGAAATTGAGGAAAATCACAGTTTATTTTCTGAAATTTTCAGAAAACCTAGTTCTAGAGACCCCATCTTTGGGGCCTCAAATCAGCTCCAGAGCCTCAATTTTTGAAATCCAGGCAGCACATACCTACCCACAAAAAAGTTGAGACCCCCCTGGGGCACACGCATGCACACACACACATGAACGCACACACACGCACACACACACACATCTGGACTTGCTTATCCCTCATTGTCTTTGTGTAATGTGCTTCATGAACTGATAAAAAACGCACTTGTACAAAGGTATAAGTTCCTATTGATACAACTTAGAGGTGAGTGACATCTATAGGCGTTTTTCTATTGAGCAATATTTTCCGGATCAAACCGGGTAAAGGATTAAAACTGGTTAATAGAAAATGACCTTCTCTGGTATTTGCTACTTTTTATCGGGGAAATTCTCTCTGGCAACCATCCTTGTTTTGAAGGATTTTACCCGAGAACATACCGGATCACGCCAATAGAAAAAGACCCCGCTCCGCATCAGTGCGCTTGCAGTAGAGAAACCGGAAATTGGCCGGGTCACTGAAGCAATGGCACGGCTTACAATTTAGATCAACAACACACGGGTTGATGTATTTGGAGCAGTGAAACAACTGTAAGTGCCAATTAAAATACACCGTGCTCGCTTAACTGGACGTAAGATTTTGGGCGAAATATCGTGAATCAACAACGTAATATTACGGAACTGTGCTATCATTCCCGAAAAACGGGGTCAATCCACAATGCATTGCAATATTGACCCGTGAATGATCTCTACCCAGCAAATTTCACTTAGGTCACTGAAGTCGGCTATTTTTCCCGAATGCTTGCTCCAGTAGAAATTGCACTCTATCCACTATCGTACGCTATTTACCGGGGAAAGATCTCACCGGTAAAATACAGGATGCTCAATAGAAAAAACGCTATATGTAACACCCCCATAACTGTTGTCTTTTCATGTCAGCCTGAACTGAATATACTTCAAGCTTACACCTTTTCTTTGACCTGCCTCTTAGATCCATTAAAAAGACCTAACATCTGCTGTACATTTGTTTAAAAAGCATATTGAACCACATTATTTATATAAAACTTCATGTCATCCTCTGTACTTTTAACCCAATATCCTCATGCTTAACTATATCTTTGACTGCAACTCTTCTCATCCACTGTCTATCATAAGTTTTAAAACTAAAGATTTTTAGGTGCAGTTGTTTTCACATAGACATGTAAATCCATGTTTAAAAGGTTATTATATTGAAGTACATTGATTTAACATAAAATGGTGACATTTCCTGTAAATTTACCAGACTAGATCTAGGGGCTGTCAAAAAGATAATCCAGATAGTTGTTCTCCTTTTACAGCCCCCTGATTTTATAACACGCTAGATGTAAAGATTTCAGTAACACTAAAGAGTGGTCAAAGCAAAGAGACATATTTTAAACCTACTTAAATAATACCGCAGTCATTTTGACTTATTAAAGAGAAGTTGTAAAAGAGAGTTGTATGCATGTAAAAATTCCGGGAGAAATTAATCTAATGCTTTTACTGACAGCTAATGGTAGCAGTGACATCACTGAAGCAATTTATGTGTATCTGGCAGGCTTTTGACCAGGTGTTGAAAAGCACATGGGCAGTAACTCACTTTGTTATACAAATATTTTTAAAGCTATTGATATGACAGGTGATAGGTGGATTAACACCTCAGCTTCGTCGCAGTCATAGTCAGCAACTCACATACCATTGCTATTGTTTCCTATAGAAATGTTTAAGATATTGATTGACAGGTGCTAGGTGGATTAAAAGACCTCAGCAATTATGAAGCACCCATAGTCAGCAACTCGCATAACAGGCATACCATTGCTATTTTTCCTGTATAGACAATTAAAGATATTGAATCTGACAGGTTGCCTAGGTGGATTTACACCTCAATGTATGTAGAAGTTCATAGTAGCAACTAACACATTAGCATACCATTGCCTTTTGTTGTTTCCTATAGACATGTTGTAAAGATATTGCTCTAACGATGCTAGGTGGATTACATTCAGATGTATGTTTTTTTTTTTTTTTTTTTTTTTTTTTTTTTTTGTTTTGTTAGCATTCACGGGTAAAAAAAAACTGCAATGAAGTGCAGTTTATTATTAACAACATGGAAATTATTTGCATCTAAAAAATTCAAAGGTTTTCAAATAAGTGGATGTGTTGTAGTATGGGTTCATTACAGTATGTTGGGATATTTAACCCCCCTGGGCAATACCACTAGTATACAGTTCTGTCTGAATGGTCTTAGTACAGGACCACAATATCAGGAGCTTCTGAGTACCAATCAAAGGAGTGCTTCTATATCTCTGTGTAAACCATACCACCATTCTAACAGCATCCCTGATTGCTCATTTACATGCATATTCCCTGAGTAGCCAATCAAAATGTGCTTAGATGCTCAAATATTAGGCAGGTAGTGCCCAGGAGGGTTTAAGTCGGTTGGAATTTCATACCATTTGGAGCATGTCACATAAGCACTTCATATAATCAGATTTGTTTTTCGTTCATTTATTTCTCAAAAAAAAATGATAAGATCAAACATTGAGGTGCCTACAAGGAAACTAGACTCAGATAAAAATTGTCCCAGGACAGCACGGATAGGAATGCATACATGTCCATATCTCTTCACAGAATCAAATCCTTTGACGAAATAAGTGCGATGAGAACTTGAGGCATGTCCCAAAAAATCAATCCACCATCTTGGATGGCTGTGACCAGGTGTCAGTATCTGTCGTATAATGTGGGAAATCCACCACGGGCAAAAGAACCTTTGTCTGCCAACAAACTGAACATTCTTTGAAAATTATCAACTCCTTTGAGAGGAAAAATATCTAGTCTGATTTTTGTATTCGTGGCACTTCGTGCATATTGTCGAGGGTCTGTTTCTTTGGAGAGGTGTCGATACCAAAAAATTTAAAAGCCGAAGATTTGTAGTGGAGTAGAAGAAGTAAACATTATTTCATCACAAATTAAGGCATGGAGTGATACTTAATTCTGTTGCAAGGGAGTGTATGCATTTCTAGTAAATTTATCCAATGGATTCCACTTAAAAGACATTCTCCCGCTTGAGAAGACATAATTGTAGTCTTCAATTCCCCTGAAGACAAAAATTGTGGTCTTCCATTACCTGGTAAGACCTGGAAATTTGCGGAATGTGGGCCTTTGATTTACCTAAGACCTTGTTCACAGGCAAAAAAAAACCAATTGACAATCATTATTACGTCTGTTTTGTACAGTGGGAGGGAGGGGGGAGGGGAGAGTTGCCTAGAAAATTTCAAGAGGTTACTGGTTTCTAACTATTTGTTTTGGGCAAAATATTGCAAAAACAATTGAACTGGTTAGGTAGCAAAATGCAGTATCCCATGGGCTTGTAAGCCTTAGCAACTAATCTAGCTGATTCAGGGCCAGAGAGAGAGAGAGAGATCTGGCCCCGGGTAACGAGCTGCATACTGGCTTCCATCCACAGCAAATTGTTGGACCCAATTGTTGTTTTTTTTCTGGATGCATTTTTAATTTTATTTTAGGGAGTCCAGAGATTTTTAGCCACTTTAAGGTCGCCTCATTAATGGTCTTCTATAAGAATTCTTTCATACTTATGTGTCTGACAAGACAGCAAGTGCCCCACCAGCAGTTGTTGCCAATTAGTTTCTACTCATCATGCATAGGTTCATTTGTGTGTGGAGTACCACAAGGCCATATCTGGTCAACATAGTCTTTAGTTAATATATGATCTTACACCATTGAGGATTTCTTGCATACTTTGTTTCTCTCTAAAAGACAGCATGTCACCAGCAGTCAACTGTTGCCATATTCTACTCCATCATGTATGGTTTATTGTATTGTACCACAAGGGAAAACATCTGATGCCTGCTATTTTATTATATATGATATTTATATATTTTTACTATAGGTTTTACCGTCGATTCACACAATGGTCATCCGAATTCAACAATTGTTAGTTCAATCGTCCCAAAAAATGCGAAAACTGATACATTTACCAACTCGATTTAGTCTTTGGACATTCCAAATAGTCGATGGTCAAACGAATTCAATCTATGTCATTCAATTTCGTCCAGTGTTATGAATTTAGTCCGACATTCAAAACGGCGATATAATGGGTAGTTGGATTACGTCTTTGGTCACCGGGTTTCAACAATTGGTCTTTCCAATTAGTCAGGTGTTTCGGGTGAATTTTCCTTGTCTTACTTTTTTCATACTTTTTTTTCTGTTTGTGTTTAAGCAAATATGACTGCTTCCAATTAAACATGGTCAAATGGGTTTAACTTTGGTGGTAGGACATGAAACTGGTGAGTCTATTGTGATGCTGGGTCATTCCAGCCAGGTGATCGCGAAACCCGGGGACCGCCTAGTTATTTATTGCTAAATTATAGTTGTGACAGTAAAAGTTGTTTTAAAAAAATTCAATTTTGACTGGCTACATTTAAACAATACAATATATGATCCAATTTAAATCTGGAATTGATTTGTCCTACCACAAACTTTCGATTTAACTTTAAATCCTGTCATTGTAATTTAGAGTGCACCCCTCCTGACGAATACATCACTAACAAAATGCTCGTCAAAATAAAACGTCACTGTCCTGTTTAAAGCCATTTTAATGTTAGGCCTTAAAACACCTGCATGATAAACACGCGCCCAATGCAGGCCTATCCCGCCGAATTCCAGATGATATTTTAAGATCCGGATACCAATGACGAAATCGGTTGGCCATGTACAACGAATTGTATGACCCCCCCGACGAATTGAAATTAACAACAAACACTGCAACCGTTGGCGACCATTGACGATTTAGAGTGCACTGGGCCCGGTTTGGAAGTTGTTTTGACAACAACGAAATCGATTTGGCACTGTACAGTTTCGATTTTTGGGGACGGGAATTTGAACTAAACAAATTGTTGAATTTGTAATGAACATTGTGCGAAATCGAGCGGGAAACCTTATATTAATGATTTTCCTTTCTGCATACTTTTCATCAACATTCTGCCTGACAAAACTGCAAGTGCCCCGTACAGCCGCTTTTGCCAAATCTTCTCCTCCACCTCATCAGGCAGTTTCAGTTGTGGGGTACCACAAGGTTCCATCTTGTAACATCCATTATACATTGTCATTATTTTAAAATATGATCTTACCGTAAATATCTTCTTGCACACCTCCTCTCTATCTGACAGTATGGCAAGTGCTCCAGCAGCTGCTTGAGCCGTTGCTGGGTCTTCTTCAGCCAAATATACGGTCAGTAACTTCACTCTGTCATTTTCTTGGCAATGCAGCTCCACAGCCTGGCATGGAGAAAGAGTATGATCTTTACTTAAGAAGGTCTCAATTTTGAAGGTATTAAATCACACCAGGAATGAATGAGCTCAAAATGCTGGCTTTATGTGAGTAAAGGATGATTTAATTTTTTTTCTATCATGCCCAGTTGAAAATTAAAACAGTATATCTGATTTTACAGGTGCCCCACCAAATTACAACATATGGCCTTGTTTCTTTGGCTATTCCCCTGCCACCTTTTTAGGAAAAAGTACTGTAGGCCTAATTGGATGATTGACTTATTAGGAGCAACAGTACATTTGGCACCAAAATCCACATACAAAAATATATGGTCATAGACATTTATACTGATTGTACATGAAATCTTGGTTTGGTCAGGGGTGTGCAGCTAAGGAATTGAAACCTTTACAGCAGGGTTTCCCAACCTTTTTTGCCCGCAACCCCATTTTTAAATGATTATCACAGGGGGCCCCCTGACAACTTTAAAACACTTTCTCCCCCACGTTTGTTATTATTGCACCCAAATCTATGTTATTCGCACATAGGACATTTTAAACAACATTGATATAAAATTGGATCGATTAAGCCCAAGTTACTTGGTCGAGCTATGAGTTGCAAAAATATTTTAAAACTCATAGCGAGACCAATTAATATTGGGCGTAAATCATCCAATTTTATCATTATCATGTTTTGGATCCGATATTTTCACACACTTGGGCTCCTCAAAACATGATAATGGTAAATATTGACCAGGAGCACCTTTGCTTTAATGAAGTCTTTTTTACTTTATAAATGAAAATTGAGATTGTTTAAAAGTTAGCTTCGCGACCACTTCCTCATTCACCCACGAACCCCTAGGTTGGGAAACGCTGCTTTAGATTTCTAATTGAAGTGAGCCAATGGGCTATTCCATTTCTAATCCATACTCCCTCTATGGAAGACTTCACCTAAAGCTTTCACAGAGGGAGTGTGGATTTCAGATGTAGTTACCCAATGAGCTATTCCATTTGTAATCCATACTCTCTCTGTGGAAGACTTTACCTAAAGCTTTCACAGAGGGAGTGTCTATTTCAAATGTAGTTACCAATGAGCTATTCTACTTGAAATCCATACCCCCTCTGCTCTGTTAAAGACTGTCTAAATCTGACACACTGGAGTGTGCATTTCAAAAATGTTCCTGAAGGCTATTCAATTTGGAATCTATACCCCCCTCTAACCATATTTAACACAGAGGGAGTGAGTATTTCAAATAGAATTACATCTTTCACAGGGATGGTCTGGAATGGCCCAATATCAGAACATTTAACACATGTGACAAGGAATGATTCTCCCATCGAACCATTTTGTTAAGGAAATATCTTCCTTTTAGAAATGATTCTAAAGTTCAATAGCCTGGTCGCTAATAGCCTTGTCCCCAGGATTTAATCCGAAGTGGTCAAAATTTTGAGATCTGAAGAAAGCTGCTACATGTATGTTTCTCATTTACCCCATGAAATCTTAGTGCTTAAGGATGTTTGGTTTCATGTTATGAGCAAAAATATGCACTATTTTGGTCAACCAATATTAATTTTACAAAGTATCTATGAGGCTTACAAAATCACGTTTTTAGCTCACATCAAAACAGATTGAAATATTGCTGCAAAATTTTACTGATGGGCTTTCTGTCTAGACCATTCAATCAAGATGAAAGCTTTATATATAATTAAATTGGGTCATCCCAATTTTAATTTCACAGCTAATTAGTATGCTTAAAGGTACTATCAGTGATTTGCACTGAAAATGGAAGAAGCCACCAAAAATCAATTTTTTGCAAGTCTGTTTATATGAGCATGTGCATCCCTTTAACACACACTGCAAGTGACAAGACTGAAATCAACCTAATAAGGACAACATCTGGTATTTTACTTATTATTGTCCATACTGACACTTACTACAACACGTAACTAAATGGTGATCCATATCTTGCAACACTGCTGTTTCCTTCCTTTTCTGACAATTTTTTCAGTTGCAAAGAATAAACTTATGAAAATTCTAGATACTTATCTTTCACTTTTAAGCTATTCTTGCAAATTTCAAATATTTTGACTCTTTCAGGTGAATCACCAATAGCGTCTTTAAGATGATACATGTATGTGATATCAAACAACAGGAGTTAAGCCAAGCAACAAAGGTCCATGATCAATTTGCACAAATTTCATAAAAATCCAATACAGATTGGAATATCTTGCTTTCAAATAAATATTCTAATATGTTAAAAAAAAATTGATTTGATTTGAATCCCCAGTAAGGTGGGACGATTTTTTTTTCTCGGATCCACTTGGAACTCCTGGAGAATTTTCCTTGGGTATATGCTATTGTAAACCTGAAGTATCAGTAAGATTGAAGCATGTTTCACCCAGGCAGTAGATAACCACTTGTTTCCCTATACCTCCTGTACAAAACACATTTTTGCATGTTTTGCTCACATTTTGTAATATTATTAAATTTACCTTGCTTAAAAAGGTATGTTACCCTTGATATGAACAACAAATTAATTGCAAAAAGACCTAATTTGCTCCACTAGCAATATAGAGAATGGCAATTGTTGTACCCCTACCCCTTAAAATAGCTTTCCTGGTAAGAAACATGATTTTCATGGTATAAACTTGCTTTCAATGATTTTCAAAAACTTTATTTAACCCCAAAGGAAAGATATACAAAAATTGGAACTGACAAGCAAGCAGAATTGTCTTTATTTCTTTCATATTTTTTAACTATAAGGAATGAAAAGTAGATATTTCAAAGACTTAAAATTCAGGCGATTTTCACTGAAATTTGTCATAGAATCAACATTTGAGTACATTTGGTCATTGCAAAGATCCTAAATGAAATGTTTTTCACACAAGTGAACCCTTGCCTACTATATTAAACCATAAAAGTAGTTTCTTTTAAATTCTATAGTTTTGACACTTACAACCCCTACCCCTAAGGAAAAGGACTTCATTACCAAGGCAAGATTTTAACACTTTCCTTCCTAAAGCTACCTGACTGCATTGATTTTGCTTTATTTCAGTTTTGGGTCCATGTTAGCAACAGTGTTTCAAACTCTCCTTTTGTAGCAATATGAACCTCTTGATACAGAAGAGTATTACCGTACACACTCGGGTATAAGCCCACCCCCCTAAATGGAAGATTTTACTTCAAAATAGGGGTGGGCTTATACCCGGGGAGGGGCTAGAACTTGGGAGCAAATATCAGATACAAAATTGCAATATTATTTCAAGAGCATATTATTCACCAGATACCATTTAATGTACACTTTAGTTGTAGCAGATATTAAAACATTTAAGTTCAATTTTCCCATCACATTCCTCAAAGTTATTATATCAAACATTAAGCCATCCCAATGTATTGGGCTCTACTTTAATAGCTCTATAGAATAGTTCAAGTTTTAAAATGTGATTTTGTTTGTGTAATTACTGCCACATTGTTTCGTGAATGCTAAAATTACTACCTGGGCTTATACCCGAGTGTATGCTAGCTCCTGTATTTTCTTTAAAAATTGGGGGTGGGCTTATACCCGAAGGTGGGCTTATACCCGAGTGGTTACGGTACTTTTTTTTTTTTTTTTTTTTTTTTTTAAAGAGTTGAGTGGTTATTCATTTTCTCAGTTGTTTAAAACATGCTTGTTTTACTTGTATGTTCTTCTGAAGCATTTCAGAGTAATATCCTCATCTGAACAAAAGGACCTTATTTATTTTGTATCAATTTCAAAAGATTTTGAAAATTCCCAATATTCCCGAAAATTTCCTAAAATTCCCATAAATTCCCGTAAATTCCCAAAATTTCCATGGAAATTTTCCGCTCTGAAAATTCCCGGGAATTTTGCAACCCTAGGCGCAAAGTTGTCAAAATACCATAGGAATTACATTTTTTCACATATATTGCACTCAATTTATAATTTGACCCATTTTTATTTATAGGGATTACCTGGTATCACCTGGTTATGATCATAGGTTCATTTCTAATTCTTTCATGGACACAATTTATACTTGAAGGTACCGTACACACTCGGGTATAAGCCCACCCCCCTAAATGGAAGATTTTACTTCAAAATAGGGGTGGACTTATACCCAGGGAGGGGCTAGAACTTGGGAGCAAATATCAGATACAAAATTGCAATATTATTTCAAGAGCATATTATTCACCAGATACCATTTAATATACACTTTAGTTGTAGCAGATATTAAAACATTTAAGTTCAATTTTCCCATCACATTCCTCAAAGTTATTATATCAAACATTAAGCCATCCCAATGTATTGGGCTCTACTTTAATAGCTCTATAGAATAGTTCAAGTTTTAAAATGTGATTTTGTTTGTGTAATTACTGCCACATTGTTTCGTGAATGCTAAAATTACTACCTGGGCTTATACCCGAGTGTATGCTAGCTCCTGTATTTTCTTTAAAAATTGGGGGTGGGCTTATACCCGAAGGTGGGCTTATACCCGAGTGGTTACGGTACTATGAGAGCTAAAAGTCATGTATTGCAATAGTGTAATAAGTATGTTTAGGGGTAGGGGTAACATATTTGAAAGAACTTGAGAGTCACAATAAAGGATTTATTTTACGGAAAATTCTCCAGGAGTACCAAGTGGATCCGAGAAAAAAAAAATCGTCCCACCCTAATCCCCAGTGACTGAACATTAAAAACAATTTTGACTTTTAATTAAAATATCCAATTTTAAGAGTCCTTCTACCTTAAATATCCCAGGTCACATCACTTTTCAGAATTGATATGAGCCTTCTACGGTAAAGAATGAAAACCATTAGAAGCTCTATCAATTTGGATTGATCAAAAGTGCCCTTAACTGGACATGGCCCTCTATACTAAATGTAGAATTTATAGATTTGTTCAGATAACTTATCCACACAGACATCCTACTTGAAAGGTAAAACAGGAGCTTACATTAAAACAACCGAGAGTATTTTACTTTCGGTAAAGAGCACTTCAAGTGTCCTACTGCGTGCCATCAACTGACAAGAACTAATGGGACTATCCATTTTGATAATGCCTTCTACAACTACAACTCATAAATATGATTTTGGGTCATTCCATGCCATTTCATTTCAACAGGAAGGCCAGATCCATAATTTCACAGATTTTTGCTGGCTCAAACTTGTGGATAACTAAGTTCATCCAATGGTAGTTTAGAAGAGGTCAAATTTAAAAATTCAAATCCCTCGTGTTTGCGCGTTACAGAAGCTTCAAAGATTTTTTGGTCTTGTAAAAATGGCCAAGGTGAACAAGAATGTGAAGTGCTCAAGTTGAGGCACCATATCTTAAAAATACACACCTTCATTTTTGCTGTGTGCAATACATTTTGATATAGAAGAGTTTTATGGGAAAATACATCATACCAATTATCTTGATTTAATTTAACTGGGGTGGGGGTCAAAATGGCCCCTCAAGTTGTGTTGCAACCATTTTTGTAATTGTTTTAAAGGCTGAAGCCTGTTATCTGAGGTACCAAAATGTGGGACGCTACCCAAGGACATCGTGTCCAAGTGTCATGAAAATCGATCAACATATCGTGACCTGAAAATTATAAGGGTCTAACCGACATTTTTTTTTTTTGTGAGATAATAATTTTTTGAAATTTATATTTGCTAAGCTTTAAAGGTATTAAGTTGGTAATGTTGTTTATAGTTTTTCAACTGCAAAATTTGTTTGAAGGTCCCACATCTGGTAAAAAATTTGTTTTATATTTGTTTTTGTGAACTAAAAATATCCATATCTCAACTCACAATATGTGGATATACCAAGCAATTTCATAATTGGCAATTTTGCCCCCCTCTGGATCGACTGCCTTAGTACGTAACTGCAATGGAGAGTCCTAAGATTTACGATGTGCTCCCTCCAAGATAAGTAGTAATTTAATACCAAAAAGACCAAAATTTCAGCTTGATTATAACCAAATTAGTAGTATTTATGCAAATTTGATTAAGAATGGGAGTAGAGGCACATTTCTGTGCCCATTGCTGAATGCCAAACGCCTAGCTATACTGCTGTAGGACACCCCACACAAGATACCTCACATGTTACATAAGACACCTCACATGTGTCACTAAGCAGACAACAAAAACAATATCAGCTTGATGATTTGACACAATTCCACTTCTTTTAAAGACTTCAAATATTAACAAAATAGTTTCCTTTCCCAAGCAATTTACTTAAAGGCACTATCAGTGATTTTCTCAATCAGAAAATCGAAAAAATCATCAAAAATCAGATTTTTACATGTCTGTAACGAGTATAGGTATCCTACCATACCCTACAAGTGATAGGACCAGAAGCAACCTAATAAGGACAAAATCGGATATTTTAGTCATTAGTGTCCGAACGGAAACTAACTACAACACGTAATTCAATGGAGATTCGTTTCTTTGAACACTGCTGTTTTCTTCCTTTTCTGTCAATTCTTCAGTTGGTTGGAAAAAGTAAGTTATGAGAATTCTACAGGCTTATTCTTCACTTGTAAAGCTATTCCTGCAAATTTCAAATACTTTGACTCTTTTGGATAAATCACTGACAGTGTCTTTAAGTGTCAATTAAGGCATCCACTATTTAATTGCAGCAGCAGCAGAAACACCAAAACACAAAAATACTTCCATAATGGGAACAAATGAATTCAGATTCACTCCAGTTCATACCTTTCTGTTTTAATTAAGAGTTTTAATAGCAACAAGTGTTTTACCACATAACAAAGAAATGCAACAAGAGTTAACTTAAGCAGTGTCCACTTGATAACAACTTTATTAACCGCATCTCTTAAATATGAATTTCGATACCTGGAACAAAAATCGGTGTATTATGTTTAGTATACCAGATCAGTTCCTTGAAATGAATATACAAGTGGACTCAGATGGAAATGAATGTCTTTAATTGACTTGGTGACATCCTTATTAACATCCAAAATTGACAGTTAACTGTACTTGAAACAGTTGAACCTATTACCTACTCCAGTAGATTATGGTGAAAGGAAAACACCAATGGAGTTCCAACATAAAAGTAATACAGAGTGTGTGTGTGTGTGCGCGTGCATGTGTGCGTCAAGGTCAAGCCCCATTGAATGCAATGGATGTTGACCTTTGGTGCCCCCTACATTGGGAACTAAGCATTTAAGACAGTCAAAACTATTCCTTATTTTAATCCTATGAGCTCCATCAATAATTGGCACCATTTTTTATCCAAATCGGAGTAATTTTAAAATTTGACCCTGTACAACTGAAAATTACCGTTTTTATTGATTTTTGCTGTTTTTAGCCTATTACTCAAAAACTTTCGGCCGCAGATAATACAAACTATACCTTTTTGGAATCCTTATGATTAAACTATTAACTTGGTATACTTTTCAACATGATTGGATCAATTTCCAAATTTGACCCCTGTTATTGACATTTGACTCCCGAAAAACCAATTTCCCCACCCCCTACGATAACTCACTTTTTTTTGGTAAATGTTGACACCTTTACCTACCAAAATCAGTTGAAATCAGCTTCTTTAAAATTTTTTCACAGATTTGCTAAGAATATGTTTACTTTTGAGTTACTAAAGGCTGTTAGGGCCACTTTTGATTTTTTTTCATGGTACACTGTCTTGGTACGTTAATACATATGCATGCATGAATTTAAGTTCTTGCATTTAATTAGCTGTTATGTCTGGACTGGGCTGTCTGGGTGATATGGGCCAAAGAACATAATGCTGTTGAAGTGTCACGCAATATAACCCGGGAGCTACAGTCGGTCCTTTTGCTGTGGTCAATACGACTGTTGACGTTATGCATGATAATGCACAGACTCTTACTTGTATTTCTCAATGTATGTGTACGTTCGTATTAGTTATTGCTCTAAAAGGAACTTTGATGCATTGTTGAGGCTATTTCGTCGACACCCGTAGCAACAACATGGCTGAGCCCAGTTGCAATAACACCGGTGGAAAACCTTCTGCACGGATAGTGAGAATACAAAGAAACTAATTATGTATGTTCTGTCAGTGTTCAAGGAGTTGTGTAAGGATATTAACACCGGTGATTCCCGCGGTGATTTTTATTTTAATGCCACATGCCATGGAATGGACATCGCTGATCTGAACGCTGCATGACTGTGCATGGAAACAGAAAGGAGAGCTATATAATCTATGCAGAAAATATCTATGCAGTAAATTCCGGGAGTAAATTCAGTACGGACTTCAGCGTCATTTATTTACTGAAAAAGGTGTTGATATCGTAAGTAGGGCGGACTTTCCTCTGTCTAAAAGGCAGTCAACAAAGCTCAAGCTCTTGCCTAGCCTAGCCCTAGCCTAGCTTACAGAGTACTATAGGCCTACAGGCAAGGCCTATTTTTGTTAAGTAGGCCTCAGGCTCAGTTTCACTTTTAACCAATCAATGAACAACAAATATATTCATGAAGGATATAAAACAAATATTTAATGATCTTATTCGGGATCTTTGTGGAATCTATTGGTCCCCTCGGTGAACTGGAGTGTGTGGTCTCGGGAAAATAGTACCCCATGCCCTCCAGTTCACCTCGGGGGCCAATAGATTCCACAAGATCCCTCATGATCATTAAATATTTGTATACTATCTACATCCTAAAGTCTTGGAGTTACAGAATAAAAACTACTAAAATGAACAATAAAAAAGGCCAATTTCTGTTGTACAGAGGTTAAAGTTGTTTTGATTTGGATAAAAAAATGGTGCAGCTTATTGGTGGAGCTCAGAGGATTAAAATAAGAAACAGTTTTGACAGTCTTAGATACTTAGTTACTAGAGTCACTATTGTCATTAACCAAACCAAAAATGAAGTTTAAAAAATTGTGTTTTTCTCAAAAAGAGAATATATTGGCCTTAACAGTTTAGAAATAAGTTCTTTATTTACTCAGCAGGGTCATAGAGCTAAGAAATATGAATTAAAGTGGCTAATTGATCACAAATGGACAAAACCTGGAGGAGATAATTAGGATAGAATTAAAATCTTACACAAACCTACCCCAAACACACTGGATGCCATACATAAAGTCACGTTAAACAGGAGTTTGGTATGCAACTTTGCAAATATCAGGAGAAACACATTCTTTGAAGGAAACATCTGGATTTTGAATGTTGAAAATATTGAAGCAATGGTGGCAACTGAGCATAATCATTTAGTCTAGCACCCCCCCCTTTGAAACTAATATTAGAAATCTCTATGACACCCTCTTACGTAATGTGATGTCCCAAAATCAAATACTGTTCATATTGGTGGTCATCTTGGATCTCAAGCGATCCGTCATATACATGGTTGATGGGGTGATAAGTATCTTAAATGATTCGTGTCATCATAAGGATCAGGAAAAATATATACTTGGCATATTAGTGTGATGTCAGTTCAAATATGTAGTGAAATGTATAAGTTCATGAATTTTGATGGGCATTGTACAATACAAGGGGCCAACCTTTCAAAATCGTGGATATGACAATTTGGTTTTACGTTGTTTGATATTAGCATGACAATCCAAGAAAGTATAGTATACAAATATTGACGCTATGAGGGGCATGGTTGAAAAAATAGGCCCAAGGTGATCTCGAAACTACATGCCCGGGGTTAAGCCGAGGGTTGCATAGTATGGTTTCGAGATCACCGAGGGCCTTATAGTTTCAACCATGACTCCGAATTAAAAAGGCAGTCAATATTTGTTTTATATACCGAACGTATAGATTCTTGTCAACTGATTGGTTTAAAAGGACATTCTATCCTTAAGCCAGGGATTGCTAACACAGCACAGGCCTATGTGGAGGGCCATGGCATGCATGCTGGTTTTTTTAACAATTTGGTTAACTTAGGGGTCCAAAAATTTGAAGAATTGCATCAACCTTATTGTGTTCAGGAAGTGAGGTTGGAGTCCAAAATGGATCACCGTAATCGACTTCTTGCCCGGGCTTTCATGCCATTTTTTTGTCGGCAATATGCGTACAATCCGAATTCGGCAACTTTTACAGGGCCTGCAGATGGACGTATCGGTAGGTGTCAAAATTATTACATCCTCGAAATCTTCACGGGTATGTTACCTTGCCGTTGGTATTAACCCTTTGAGCTGCATCTCTGATTCCTTCAGATCTTCGACATAGCATGAATACCGGTCCTGCGATTCAGCCATTTCCTTGCCAAAGCCTGCATAAGACGTGCATACGATTTTGTTACTCCGTACTGTCGTTCGGCACCAGACTACAGGCTGGTTCGGCATAATACCGTTCAAAATGCCACATGCGATAGCTTACCAGCTTCAATAGGTACACTCATAATAAGTCGAGGATATATGTCCTACAAGCAGTCTCAGTTGGGAAGAGGTGTCCAGGGTATATAGGTCATGAATGAGATGCCCGCTCTCCCAGGGAATAGTTCATTTTGGTTCAATTCTGCAGCTAGTTGAATTTAGCCGCCACTTTTAACCAATCAGGGGGGGGGCCTTCTCCCCCCTGATGACAGGGATTATATATGAGTATATTAATAGCAATAATATCTAGGATGTTTGTTTAGTTAGTGGTTAAACTTTGGTGTTTTGTAAAGTTACCTTGGTAAATTTCCATTGTTTTGTATGGCAGATTCGGGACTACTTGTCTCTTTTCTAAAATAATAAAACCAAATGGAAGATCCTAAATCATGGAAACTGTACATTTTCAGATTGTTCATGATCATACAACATTTGACACCAAATTGGTCAAGGTTTTGAATCATTTTGAAAAAGTGGCCCCTTTGGACATGACCAATTCAAAAGTTCAATGACCTTATTTTTTCACCCATCTCTTTTTTAACTGAATAAACAAAGATTGCCGAAATATATTTTTCTGATTCATTAGGATGACACAAATTCATAAACGTTATTTTAAGAGGAAATATGATTCGGACAAAAATATATGAATGTATTTGTTCATTGTACGGTGCGTATGTAAATAAGCATACAAGGTAGCTTCTAGAACGTTAACATGCAAATTGGATTCATTCATGTGATGGGGGTTGTTTGGCATTATTTTGTTCAAACTAACTGCATTGGATTTCATGAGTATTCAGAGATTTTTTTTGTAAAAATGAGTGCTGACTGCTGTAATAACGTCTTAGAATTAGGTTAATGTCTGCACATTTTGAGTTTCTCATTGCATTAGCAAAAAAATGACAGGCACTTGCGTCAGTTTGACCAGAGTCATGGAGATTCCACACCATAAAAAGATCTGCTGGAAACCCTTGGTTGAATGTGTTGAAAGAGTAAAAAATGTGGGTCAGTCAAGTTTAAAAGTTATATAAAATTACATAGGCAAATGCCCGGGGGATGGGGGGGCTATATCCCCCAAATATTTGATGAGGTATGGTCAATACGATCATCCCCCAATGTTGATGCCCGTTCATGCGTTTTTGACCAAAAATAACATCAAATTTTACCATTTTAGTTTAAAAATGGTAAATTTCCGCGCGCTTCGCGCGCATTTTGTTCTAGTTACAATCAAATATAACGATTTTTAGCTTCTAAATGGCAAAATTTTTTGTGCGCTTCGCACGCACATGTGCTATTAATGGATCTTTTCGGCAAACCCCGTTTCATTCATAAATTTTCATCAACCCCATCCCCCCCAATGTCAAAAAGAAATTTACGCCACTGATAAAATATTAAAAACTGCAACTTTTGGTGTAATTTTTTGTGCTGGAAATAATTTTTAAGATACATCAGAAGTCTGTGAGGCTTTCTGCTGAGTACTTATAGTGCTTATTTGAACCTCTTTCACACAGGAATCTTTGGACTAGAAACCCTAGTTTGAGAGGAGCTCATAACTCATCGTAGTGTTCGTGCTCCAGTAGCTCGAAATTTCCGTGGTCACCATAGTGTTTTTCCTGAATGGTATGCAGAAATGTAGAGTTCCAAGAAAAATGTTGTCGCTAGGAACTGAGTCGCTTTGTAAGCGAAAAATTGACGTTTTTAATCAGGCAATTTTGTACATAAATGAATGCCAGTGTATTTGGTGGTGTGCAACCATAATGGCACATGCCCCTGTGTGGCTTGTGCCAATATTTGTCATCAAACTGAGCGCGCGTGCATTGATTTTTTGCCGATGCACTCAAAGCTAAAAATATTCAGCCATTAATTTCTAATTAATTCTCAAAATGATGACCACATTTGACACGGCCACATTAAAGGTGTAACAAGAGATTTAAAGTCGTCCATAGAAAACATAGGCTGAATTTTCTATTTGCTCCAAGAGATATCAGTAGCTTCTCACAATGCATTGCTTCCAATGGTGGTTTCTGTAAGGCAGTCATGTGCATCGTTAGAGATGAAACATTCTTAAAATGCAAGTTTGTGATCAGTACTGTCAATCAGCCATGTTTCATCTCTATCGATTCACATAAGTAGCTATACAAAGCCTTCATTGGAAGTAATGCATTTTGGGAAGCTACTGATATCTTCTCTTATTTGCTCCTATAGGAAATTAGAAATTTCACAATTTTTGTACCAAAGAAACAGTTCTCAGCTTAATCTTTTCAGATGGGGATATTTTTGATGGAAAGCTTTAAACCAGTGCAAAAATCAGAATTTTCACATTTTTTAGGGACACCTGTTATTTGAAATCTCTCCTTGCACCTTTAAGCTAAGTACTTGATTGACAGGTGCGCAGAATTTGGCTCCCAAACCCTTGTTACTACAAGTGGGTTACAGGCAAAAACACTACCTCTTCTGACATTGGTCTCTTGCCCCTGATTTCCTCCTTGCTACCAGTGGCGGATTTAAGAGTCAGCAGTGTCAGCAGCTGCTGACAGAGCCCCCCTAAGATATTGCTCTCAGGGCCCCCCTCAGACATCCCCTACTCGCACTATTAGTGCGACACTGCGTCATTTCGCGATGCTAAAGGGCCCCCACCTTAAGCTGCTGACAGGGCCCTTTTCCTTAAATCTGTCGCTGCTGGCTACCTTCACTGAGGCAATTTTCAATTTTATTTTTTTTATCTTGCTACTTCCTTTTTTCTTGCTATATCTGCATATTGTTTATTTTGATGTCCTAGCCAAAAATGTAAATACTTTTTTAATCAATAAATCAGTGATACAACTCTCTAGTGGCATAATTTTATATTATTGCCAAGTGATCATTTAGTAGTCCATAATTTGATTGACAGAAATGTGCTAACACTGAGAATTTTAGTTTGTGTAATGGCTTGATTTACATAAAGGCTTGAAGTAAAAGTTGAGGTCAATGCATGGAATGAATCAAATCTGTGCTTAGCCGGCTGCACACAAACGTGGCCAATCAGTCCTTATATAGGCTGCTTTGGACTAAGTAGTTTGAAGGTCCAGCATAGAAGACAGCTCGCAGCCCCAACTCTTCCCAACTACACAAGGCCAATTTTTTTTCATATCAGCCTGCAGTTTATCCAAACTTGCAAAATTTATATTTGTTATCACCAAATTTAACGTCCAGTCTCTCCCACTTTGAGCGACTTTTGCGACCCACTTTTCCAACTGCACACAACTACTTATTGATATGCCAATGCAACGGCGCTACCGCTTAAAAACCGGCTACGTGTCCAACACCAGACCTTCCCGATTAAACACTTTTTTGTCAAGCTGAGAGAACAATTAGTGGTGTGTTTTCAAATTTGCTAAATACGTATTACCACACAGACTGCAGAGAACAGGTGATTCCCAGACCATTTTAAATTTGTCCAACTGTCCACTTGCCAACACTAATTCAAACATTTTCTACCTCGCTGCGGTTGCCGGGTAAATACAGGTAGCCCAAAACATGATGTATTCATACATTAACTGTGTTCGTTACCACTGCAGGTGCACTATTAGAATAGCACAATTGTTAAGCTTTTTCGGCTGCGTAATCATGAAACAGGCCAATGTAGGTGGTATGCTTGAACATGTCATTGGTTCTGAAAAATTGCTATTCTTGAAAAAAGTGAAAGAGATGGGGAACCAGTTGGTGAAATAAATCACCATAATGACACCCACTAAACTGGCACCATTTTTGGGCCTCATTCCATGATGAAATGAAATTCAGACTCCAAAGGGACTTGCACAGGGAAAAAATTTCATAAAGGCTTGTGAGTGGATGGATGGCGAGAGAGTCAGTCAGTGGAATCAGTACACACAGATGCTCTTACGGATGGGTTTTTTTCAACTTTTCTTCCCAGTTATGGGATAATAAAATCCCTTGTTTTTCTTCATGGTCTCATTTAAAGATGCAAGCATCAATGCTAAAAAGATTGTTTTCATTCACTAACAATAACAATTTTGTCTCCCTCAGAGGAGAAAGATGGAATAGTCTAATCTGGACCCACATGCATTTTATGATGTACTAAAGGTTGAGTTTGTTTGAAACTAATTTAACACACCACCTTCGACTGTGACAGTCTGCCGATCCCCGTAACAAATTTCACATTCGTTCATCTCGCTGTTTTTGAAATTAATGATGCAGTTGTGAATATTGAGAGCTCAACAGCACAAGGGACGTAAACACTGGCCACATAAAATGCAGAGATGCCCCAGCAACCCAGAGGTTCTAAGTACAATGACATGTTCATTGACATGCATATAGCGAGCGAGCTAAACCATAACCTAGTGTGATGGGACAAAGTGAATATCATCAGTATAACTCGACTTTCTGACAAGATGTGTACTCGTCCCAATTTTTGGTTTGAAAAATAAATGCTTTCTTGGCAGCGCCCAGGGGTGTCAACACTTTGCTGAGTCAATGTCATTCCATAGGTGTTATTCAGCCTAGTGTCGTTGGCAATCATCGATGTAAGATAAAGATATGATTTTTGAATCGGTCATCTTCTACATCCGATTTAACCCAGGTTACAGAATATTTGACCAAACCTGGGGAGTCTTGCCAAAGTCAAAGTTCATAACTGGTTGGAATTTTTGCAGTCTTCGTCCAACACATGATACAGGCATGCATCATGTTATCTATAGGATCATCACCCGGATGCAAGTCCGGAGTCAATCATTTCATGTAGTCATGTCAAAATAAAATTCATTTCGTGCGTCCGTATTTATAGAGTGTTAATTTTGACTGCACTGCCAGTTGCTGCATTTTATTAAAAAGAATGTTATGGCGTAAACTCATGTACTTTGAATGAAAAGTTCAAATGCAGGTCGTGGCGGCATCCATCCATGCCGACAATCAACATGATAATTAAAAATGTAGTTCCGGCGGTTTTTCTTTTTTGGCCTGGAGATAATTATGGTAATTATGCAGCCAACCGAGACGTACAGGGCGTGCGTTTTCTCTCTTCTACGCACCTAGTGTGTACAGGTGCGTACTACCTGGGTTCATTCATCGAATTGAACCTTAGGCAATCAAACACTGAAATTGCGTACATTTTCACAGCTGGTTAAGAATTTGTAATGAGTAAACAGGATAATTGTGTGTTTTGTCATTAGCTTAACTTTGCTGGACCAAATCAAATCAAATGATTGACAAGAATACAACTTCATCCCTAACTGTTGATAATCTGTAAAGCAAGAAGTCAGCCGAAGTAAATTGTTGCACCCATGGCCAGTGGGGGGCAACCAAGGCCTATGGACGTTCCCCGTTAATTCTTTGGAATGGTCATGAACACGCTTAGTTTTCTGTTGCCAAAAGTACAAATGAGCGAGTGGCGGATGCTGTGTTGCACCTACCAGGCCAAATCTCATTAAAAATACAAATATTAGAAACTGTGCACAACTACCGTGTTAAGAAAAAGTCACACTCACCATAGCAAACTACAATATACTATAGCCCATGCGATTTTGGAACAAAGCCATTTTGAAAATCTGCAAAAAAACATCATGCCCGATCTTTTGGCGACGTGGTAAACTCCCTGAAAAATCACATGCCTGACGATATCTTGGATGTCTAGGGATCATTTTAAAAGAGGGTCTTCGCCCCTAGCGAAATCAACAAGAAAGTACATATCTCAATGCTGTAAGATCTATGTGTAATGTCTTGGGCAGTAACATTTAAGCATCCGCCAGAGAACTTGTTGAATCTAGAGGGACGATGCGGTGGGCCATAGTTTGAGTTCATATCAAAAATAGTACACGGTTACTACTAGTCATTATGACCAGGTTACTATCATGCATGGGTAGCTGCAAATCTTGATCATTTCATGGTACCACTCCCCACAGAATTATCGATCTTGGACCATCCACCCCTGTTCTCATGATTCTTTTCTAAAGAGTAGAACAACTTACTAAAAATACAAATTGGTTGTTTGTTAGCGATAGAAGGGTGAAATTAATGGTTTGGTAGGTCAATATTAGTATACAGGGGTGTCCACAAAAAAAATGGTGATCGGCAAAAGGCTCTCTTAGGAGGTGAAAACAAACATCCATAATAGTGATGTATATTTATTTCATATCACAAATGAAGTTTGCTGTTTGAAATGTTTTACAACATTATTGGTTGTTGCATATGCAGGGATATGGCTAATATTCCAAGAACCAGGGGGGGGGGCTGTGTGGTACATTTGTGCACTTTTCACAGGAAGGGATATACATGTTGATCGGTGATAGGGATTATTGATTAAGATTTTACATCAGAACGGTCCTGCAAATGCATATCGAGAGAGTTCATTATCATTTAAATAGTCATCTGCAATTTCATGTTTGATTACAGAACTATGTATTTGTATTTTCAATTTACTTCAAGAACAGAAGTTCATTTTCCAGAACTCTTCAAAGCAAAGATGGCAAGTTTATACTGTGATAATGTTTATGTTTTCAAATGTGTGCTGTATTTTATAGTTCTTTAAATCGAAGGTCATTTTAGAATGGTTTTGCACAGAAATAGAAACATTGACTTGAAGCGACACGAAAAAAGATCAAGCATTGTTAAGTGTGTGATGGATGAATTATTGTCGAATCAATAAAGTGGTATTATCAACATAGCATAGCTATATGGCATGATTCACTTATGTTATCCCATTCGCATTCTAGCAACAGTGGCACAAGTGGATTTCACCCTCTTTGGAATATATGTTCATATCTCTGGATTGAAAAAACCAAATCAGATGCTGTAAATGTTATTCAAAAGCCAAGATTCATTTTCTGGACATGATATAAATAATGTCCATCACGATTTTATTGTTTTCACCTCCAACACCGGGTGATTTGCCTTGCACCTTTTTTGTGGACACGCTGATATCATCATTCTTGCAGTACGGAAAAGAATTGGATAATCATCCCAATAAATATATTATAAACCCAAAATTAAAAACCAACATTGAATTAAGTATTGTATGAGTGCCTTATTTCACAACTGTTTGAAGGTCTCATTTATTATTAATAAAGAGAATGAAATAAAAATATAAATGGTGACACAATTCTGACAAATGTATTCGGATTATTTTTCCATAGCTACATCCATGAATAGTTTTTAAACCAAATTTCTGTTAGACTCGACATATAGATAGTGAATCAAAAAAAATGGTGCAAGGGAAAGATCATATGACCTTATGCAATTCACTATTATCATAGATTTGTTGTTGTTTATAGAACACCATCTAATTACTTCCATTAATGTTGAAAAAATGAAAGAAATTGATTAAAAAATAAGCCAGATATGACAGGTTTTGTAAACACACCACTTTTCGCCAGTCAAATGGGATTTACACACATTAACGTTGTGTTTGTGCGAATAGAATGCTCATAATATCCATATCATGATACCTTGTCAACTTAATGCTACATTCTTGATTATTTTCAACTACGATTAATCAATGAATTATTTTATACCAATGTGCCAAATGATGACGAATCCAAACACCATTCACCTGGTGCAGAGCAAGAAAAACAAGATCTTCCATTGTTTAGGAGGTAGAGTTGAGTTCCTTATTGGCATAGCTTTTATCTATACCTGGGCTACAGTAGTAGTGTTGAACCTTTCATTTACATATCAAGATTAATTGGGTGAGATTTTGTTGTGAACATTAAATCTTTTTGAAGATCAATGAAGGGGACCATGGCTATTCATATCAATTAAAAAAATAGCATGGGTCATCATACTTTCATTAATTACTATGCCCCGATATCGTACATTACACATATTCTTGATTAAAACTGTATAAATCCCATTGGAATGAGAAACAAAAGGGGTTGTTGCTTACAAAATTAGGTAATTATTGGCTTACTTTTTTCATTTTCTTCATTTTTTAACATTTCTTAAAAAAAAAAAAAAAAAAAAAAAAAAAAAAAATCTATGATTAAGTGATTTTATCAAGGTCAAGTTGCCACAATTTTTTTGATCACATAAGTATATCTGGTTTATTTAGGCGATTCGAACAGGTTACAGATGGGTTCATCACAACCCCCCAACAACGATGCATCCAGGCGTCCGCGATTTTTATCCCGCGAGGGCGGCCCGCGCGGGATAAAAATACTTGGACGCATCGGATGCAGAGAGGAACACCCTTGAACTGACGAACAGCGCGCGCGGACTAAGCGTACCGCAATAACGCATTTCCGTGAAACACTGCCCGGGGCGTGAGTGTTAATTGATATCAAGTGGGTTGATAACGAACAAATCAACAACGGTACGCTCCTGTACAAAGAGATACAGTGAGCTGTTGAATGTGGATATCAAACAACCATTACAACTTCATGATCCTTCTGATTTTTGGACGAGGGGCTAAAGCTCTTGCATGTCTACTTATATCAGTCAAAATTGTTCGGTATTGACTTAAAATTGTTCCAAAAAAAAATAATAAAGAGAGTTTGCCTCACAGGTGTTGATCCCATGCAACTTGTTTTTTATTTTTCGAACAATTTTAGCAGTGGGACACAGTTTTGATAAAGGATTATAAGTAGATTAGGAGACTTTCCAAAAAAAACATTGCAAAAAAAAATCTCACTTCAACCAATAATGAGAAGTTCATTTGTTTTCATTTTGAAGAAAAATTCTGACAGTGGCTAGAAGTACAGTTAAATTCAATGGGACGGAGAAGTCTTGTGATTACAAAAACAGGCAAGCGAATTCTCAGATGAGTGTCCTGAGATATCGTGTCAAATGACCGACAAAAAGGCCAATATTGATGTATCCTTGCCCTATATACACTGACAGAGAGTTAATACCAAGGGAAAATTAAAGGGTCTAATGTATCTTGAGAGAAGAATATCTCATCAGGTAACCTTGTTCAGGTGCTCGACTAAACTTTATTCACTGTTCACCGTCTGATATATAAAAATCGTGAGGGTGACAGAAGGGACGTAACTAATCACTAAAAAGAAATATAAGGATTATTGGTAATCTATCGGCACATATATATGAATCCCTAAATAAGAAGGACCAGATGGTTTCCATGGTCATTGGAAGTTTTCCTTGCGAATTATCACGCTGGCTTCTGTTTCGGTGTTGCGTGCGGTGTTGTACCTTGCCACAGGGATAAATGAGGCAGCTGCCATGATTGCGTTTACAGTGTGATTATTTGTCGGAATAATGGATTTTTTTCGCAAAGGAATAACTCCAATGACCAGGACATCCATCTGGTTACGTACGTATTTAGGGAATTTCATTATATATGTGCCGATAGAGTTGCCCAATAAATCCAGTTAAAGAATGTTCTTTTAATTCTGCCTGGATTCAACTAGATCATTACTAAAGTTTATGTAATGTTTTGCTTACTAGTACCTAGAAGGGTTTGAGATGTTTACATTTTTGAGTAATTGAGTAGATTTGCTTAGCAGAAAATATTAAACATAACATTTCTCACATAGCAGTATTACAGCAGAATTACAGAAATTCTTTAATATTTATTTTAGTGTTGAGTTATGTCCTTTGATTCTCAACCCTCAAAATAATGTCACAGATCATAATTAGGCAGAAATCATAGCGAGGGGATATATTCCCCTCCCTAAATCTAAAGAAACTACAATACCATGGCAAAAAATAATTTTATCAAGCAACTATTGATGGCTCTAATTCACCTGGCATGTTCCATGCTTGCAGCCTTGCAGTTGCAAGTTCATAAAATTCCACTCAGGCAAAGTCGCCCTGAGTAGCGTAGCCACTGCACCTGACCAAACAAGTGTTCGTGGTTTTATACCCCAAAAGATAGCAGGCTCTAATCCAGTTGTGCACTACAGGCCCACCCAAGGAGTTAACCATTTCTTTTTTATTGAATCTTTCTCTAGAAAGGGTATCCCCTCCAATGCTTAAAGCACTGATTTCAAACCTGCCAAAAACACACTGTTCAAAATAATTGAGAATAAAGGTCAATAAAAAAATTAGCAAGTTTGTCAGGTTTTAGCAGATAGCCTTGATCAAGGCTCTCATCAGGATGAGAAACTGAACTACTCAGCGGTAGTGAAAGAAACCTCACACTAAATGGACCCTGTGCATGGTTCACAACTTGCAGGTAGAGACTCCAATGCATGCTTTGGGAATAATGGGGTCATGTTTAATATAGAAGTACCAAGGATGCAAAAGAGGTACTGCAATTTCATTCCATCAGCGCTACTGCACAACACCATACAGAATCAATTTAATACTCTCATTTTGAATCTTGGGAACTTCTAAATGGAAAATTTTACCATTAAAATGAGGGCGTATAACAATGCACTCACCTCTTGCAAGGCCATTGTAAAAGGCACTCTTTAAAGTCCTGGCCCGATCACTAACCGCCTCGTCCAGCAAGCCCCAGAGTTTACCGGACGAGTTGGTCAACATTTTGGTATCAAGAAAGCTACTATTTTTCTCATTTAGCTGTCAAATCTAGAGCCAAAAGGATGTTTGGTTTGGGAAGTATGAACGAAAATTGCCCCCTTTTTGTGTTTTTAATTTGGTCGACCAAATTAATTTACACAGTATCTATGGAACTTACAAAATCACGTTTTTAGGCTTCTCACATCATAACGGAATGAAATATCGGAGTGAAAAACTTTTACAGATGGGGGTTTTAGAGTGAAGGACAATCTATCAAGATGAAAAATTCATCTCCTTAAATCGGGCCATCCCCTTTAAGTATCATTAGTATTAGTAAGGAGAAAAAAAACTTATTATTGTGCTATGCACAATCGCAAGTAGGGTCAAATGTTGTAATGAAACTGTGTCCTTACAAACACATTAACACAGAAGGCACTAAATTACACCCACTGTACCCTGTAAGAAATTTCAAACTCAGCAATTTGACATCTTGAACTATACAAATGGCATACGAGCGTTTTAGTATGTACTTTCAGCTGACTTGTTAGTTCAGTAGGCCCGATTATGTGGATCTTATCAGTATGATTGTGTAACAAGTGGATATGGCAATTTGCATGGAATGCACTTACCATTACAAAAGAGGATAATGTGAAATAACCTCTATGTCTACCGGATATTCAACAAAATCGCTCAAACAAACTAAACAGAAGAGGCAATAATTATTCAAGGTGCATTTGTGATCCTATAGCACTTTGTGTATGGTTTTCTATGCTTACGAGATATCTTGAGCACGGTTTTATTCAATAGCAGTAGTTTTCACATTTGCGAGCAGTATTCATAAAGGCATATCAACAGTGTAAAGCAAACATTTTTGCATTTTGTTTGCCACTTTGCAAAAATCACTATATAAGATAGAAGTTTTTTGGCGCGCAGTGCTGTTTTTGTCGCAAAATGCAATGAATACACCAGCTATCAGAGCTTCGGTTTATTTCCCAAATTTACCAGTTGCTTCTGATGGTCATCTCTCTGGAAGTTATGAGTTAAGGGTTCACCATGGATTTTTAATGGTAAACGCTTGTTTGGGGCCGAGGGCCAGGCCTGCCCGAGGGCCACAAACGAGCCTTTTTATCATGAAAATCCATGAGTGAGCCACCGTTCACACATCATTATTGCATTTTGCACCTTACATCCTCCAAAAATAGCTTGAAAAGTCACTTTTAAGCAATTATTTTGATCTTTTCCCATTTTTCCTATTTTTAAAAAACATGAAAAACATTAAAAAATAGGGGGTTTATGCTTTGTAGGTGCACTAACATACAAAAATATTTGAAAGATGTTTGTGTTTTATTCAAACATATTTCCGAAAAAAGTTTTTGATGGAAAGTCAAGTATATAGGGCTTCAACAAATTTATAATTTATTTTGAGACAATAATAAGCTGTTGCAGTCTGCACTTTTTGGGCTCCATTGTACCATGCCTACCGTAATTATACATGCCTACCAAAAAGTGATCAGAAATTGATTACTGCATGGCCATGAACGTTGTTTAGGAACCGGCTTCAACCAATCACAAACGGCGGAAATCTTCCTCTGATTGTGTGAACAAATGTTCAATCATGCAGCCCCATAGGCCACTCACATGCGTGTAATTACAAAACTACAAAATTTCATATCAGAGTACAATCAAATATACCAATGATGAAGGCAACATACTTTCTTTGCCAAGGGTTCAGATAAAGACCTATTTTTTTTTGGAAAAGTTAAGTCAGGAAATGAGGTGCAAATTGTGTAAATGCCCTAAAAAAAACTTAGAAGTATACATCTGTGTTTGCCCCAAGGGTGGGGGTTAAGAGTGTAGAATTTTCCAACAGTGCAAACATGCTAATAACCCAGGCTACAACTGACCACAAAACAACAGGTCTTTAACAGATTGTAGCTTTTTTTTTTGCAGGGAGGGACATTTTACTTTCTCTGCATTAGTCCATAACGATATTATAAAAAAAAAACGATGAAAATCTGAATTTCACTGTATAAATCGGAAGACGTAAGAATCAATGTCTTAGTGAAGTATTACACACTGAACCACAATATTTTCACTGAAAAGCAGATATGTTGGTTGTCATCACTATTGCCATGTACCGGGTTTGTAAGTCACACAAGTGCTACTGTGGATGAAACAAGTCCAATGGTTGATAATAATCCAAAGTTTCAATGTGAGTTGTGGCTCAAAGTAAAGCAAGTTGGAACAAAATATTTAGCAATTTGCCGTTATGCCCAAAAAAATAACCCAAAAATACAATTGAAACCAGTTCAAATCCACACTGCACTGAAACCTCCATGGATTTGCACCACAACCATCAAGACAGAAACTGCAAACAAAAGCTTTACAGCCAAGTGGTCAACGCGAAGCCAACTCCGGCAGTATAAACATGAGTAAAACAACCATGTACACACAAAACCAGGTATATGTGAACATTTGGAACCCAAACCGTGTTATCGGGCCAAGGAATTAACGCTCGCTGTGATTCCCTTAATGAACATCCAATTCCTATACATTGGTAGCTTAGAGCAAAATAAGCATTAACCTCCCGGAGAGAAAGAAAAAATAAAGACATGAACATCCCGTCCCCACCAGACATCACAATTGACATCACAAGCCAAGGAGGAAAGTGGAAGCAATTGGACTCAAAGATGGTAAACAGACATTGATGCAATTCTCAAAAACACTACTCACTTAAACACTCTGCTTAGATAAATCTAGCCACTTCCCAATGAGAAGAGCAAAACATGAAAATCGGACAAATCAATTGCAAATTCTACTAAAAAACACAACAACATTCAATGAAAAATGGTTGTCACCCTCCTAACTTTTACTGATAGTGTCAGTAATTCGATTAAGTCAACAACAAGACACTTTACATAAACACTCAGACACCCACCAAATGTGACACACTGGTATATCCCTACAGAGTTAATTTGTCATGCCTAAATTTTTGTTTGCCTTCATATCCAGCATGTAGAGACTATCTACGCAATCAACAGGGTTTAAAGTGGTACAGGGGAAGTACAGCCCAGATAAGGTATAGGATTCTCAGACTTTAGGTATAGATCTGGGTCCCAAATTACGGAAATTGGTACAAAGAAGGAGAGCGCTCTCTCAAAATTTTTGCAGAATATCTTTTAAAGTGCCATTTTCATTTGCTTGTATCAATTTGATTAAAAATTGTCTCCAAATTCTCACCAGATATGGTTATCACGAATGGAAATGTTTCCAAATTTTGTAATTCCGGCCGCACTTCACCCACAAAGGCAAGTCAGATCAGAAATACGGCTTAAATTTGAATGGAAATTGATTTCAAAATTTCGGAAATCTGGCCGCACTTCCCGCCCAAAGCAAAGTTAGGGAAAAAACCCCGGGCAGCCCAAAACTCTCTGGGACAGTAAAGGACCTGAGTCAACAAAAGACGAAGTGGCCATCATTTTCTAGTGTTATTATTTTACTCTTTTTCATATCCTAATCATTGGGTAAGGAATTGTTGAATCAGCGTGCCACTAGAGCAGATGTTGTAGTGTAGGTCTCAGTCATAGTTCTGGAGTGCTTGCACTATTTCACTAAATAGAAACGCTCAAGCTCGATGGAGAGTTCAAGGAACCTACTTGGAACCTCACTCAAGTAAATATTTCAATCTATATTTTGTCAGCAATTCTAAAATGGGCATATGGGTAATTGCTATTGAACCGAGTTCTGGGGCTGTGTTTAAATATTGATAGTACATGGTTGGCTGTGTTGAGTTTATACAAAAAATAAATTTTGTCACCAGAGAAAATGGCGGAGGGTCAATTTTTTTTACCTGCCCATATGATGAACCCACACCTACAGGTTGATATAGCACCTAAGTAGATCATTGTCATTTTTGATTGGGGGTTATCAGTCACAGTCAGAATGCTTCGCACACCAGAGGGATGCCCGAGGTTACCAAGGAAACTCAAGGGTCAACATCCCTAAAAGGGATAAGAACAGAGGAAGCTTGCTGAAAATTACGCGATGCGTAAAATAATGTCCCCGCCGAATATTCACTAAGTGACGACTAAACTGCACCAGTCCACCATTAATTTTGGCAACAAGTAGCTCCCAAAAAAAAAACTTGAAAAAGAAATGGTTACCTTTTTGGTAATATGACTCAAGAAAATCTTCAAATCCGGTGCAAAAATCCCCGAAAATTCACTAAATTTCAGTAAAAAGATTATTAATTTACTCAATTTTTGCAAACACTTATTTTGAAAAAAAATCACTGTGAACACATTTGAAACATTTGGACCATACATGCTGGTCTGGAAAGGGGCGAAACACCAATTTTACATATTTTCACATTTTCAAGAAATGTAAAACAGGCTGGCAAGCCAAAAGACTGGACCACGTTGTGTAACAACCAGGACTAAAAAACCCTTTCAATGAAAACAGGGTAATACATAGATAATACCTTTGTTGTGGCTATACGTAGCCCCCAACCTAGCAATTACGCTGATATTTGCATATAAATTAGCTCTTGCAATTTAATCTTGTCCTAACAACGCCCAAAATTTAATCATGTCGAGAACTCCTCAGTGCGCTTCCTTCCACCAAGTTACATCATATAGCCGTACGGAACTTCAGAAAAATTGGGACCAAAAGCGCTGCGGGAAAAATTTTCTAATTATCAAGTTGATATTACTTGTACATATTACACACCCAAACTAATAGTTAGAGAACTCAGCAACCCGACGTCTTTCAACAAAGGTAAATATTGTCGCCCTTACGGAAACTCCAGATAAATCGTACACATATATGGGCATCAATGTTGACATTTCTGTGCAATATTGACCTTTTTTCCTTTTTTGAAATTTCCCCACGCCTGTCAGAACCAAGGGAGGACCCTGGGGGTAGGAATTACATGGTTAGTAGGTGGGTTTCCCCTCCTACAATTACCCAAGTTTGGTGCTCTGACTCATCCAGAAAAAAAGGATATGCCCAAAAATATTCAAGGGTTAAAATTGTTATCAAGGAATTAATACATACAGCAATATGGACCCTTTTTCATGGGACCTTTTACTACCCCTGACAGACCAGGGGAGGACATGGGGGTCGAAATACATGGTTATAGGGGGGGTTTCCCCTCCTACAATACACCTAAGTTTGGGGCTGTGCTCTAGCTCAGCAGAAAAAAAGATTGGCCCAAATGTTCCAGGGTAACATTTTTATTACGGACAACATACGGGACATACGGACGAGCCCATTTTATAATGACCTCCGAACTTCGTCAGGCGGGGACCAAAAAAACTCTAAAAATGTGCGGTAACATTACCTGGGCAAAGAGGCTAAAGCAAGTTAGCCAGAGAAGAATCTAAGGAGTGGCACTCTGTCCGTCCAAAGGAAAACAGTCAACTTGGAGGACAGACTGAGTGGGTGAGCACCCGGCGAGCTACCATAGCCCAAAAACGTGTAGTGGCCAAGGGAGCTACAAGTATGACACGGTCCTGTTACCCCCGTAATTTCCAATACTATATAGAATGGAAATAAAGGGCTTTAAAAGGACCGTGAAAAACTTGGACAAGACCATCAGAGAGGTGCAAATCAAAAAAAACACACGGCTCATGATGAGCGGGGCAACACAAAGAAGAGCTGGTGACTGGATAAGATGTGAACAGGGTAAAATTTGAGGGACATAGAGTGGTTCAAGAAATTCCTGAAAGAAAAAACGGCGGTCCAACATCAATAAAGGTATGAATATAGACAAACGGAACAAGGACGCCGACAAAATCAAAGAGATGGGGGAACAATGAACAACCAAAATTGAGTCTAAAAAGGCTGGCGAGCATGACACAGAGAGGGGTCACGACCCAGAGTCATGATAGACCATGACAAAGCCCTCTCCAAGATGACTCCAGTGTGTCATCATGGAAGCGGGAAAAGCGCAGCGCTGAAAGGCAAAGGAGGGGGTCTCTAAAATGAATTGAAGAAAAGGCCAGGGTGTACAAAATCCAGAATGGGTGCCTGAAGGGGTCTAAAGAGCGACACTAAGAGCTCCTGTATCCAAAGCCGAACAGCCAGCGGAAGGAAGGAAACAGGAAGTAGCCTGAGCCCCCAAAGGTCACCCACAGGTGGAGGAGACAACAGCAGCACATAATTCTCCTACCCAGATGTAGGGAAAGAATGTTATGGAGAAAAGAGGCCAAAAGTTATGGCCACACAGGACGGAATGAAACATGAAAATTGTATTGTACTATGCCAGGAATTTACACACAGGCGAGCCTGGAAATGTTTTAAATAATACAGAATTGGTGCGGTGCCAGATGTCTCCACACAGGTGGAGACTGGACATGGAAAAACTTAGCATGTAACCAGGTGTTTTCTTTTTACAAGAAATTTTTCTGAAGCTTCTTTAAGTGTTGAGATCTTCCAGATTTCCAGGCTTATTGAGAACCTTACCCGTTTGACGTTTGGCGCTCATTAAAAAGATCTTCTCAAGCATAGTCACGAATAAACAATCCTATGGAGAGCTGTGTTAAATTCTATCACATAGTTCTGACACAAGGGGCCTTAAACATTTAAAGGTGCATTGCGTGATTACAGCACATTTGTTTTATTCATGCACTAGATATCCTTGGAGAAAAGGTTATTCACACTGTTAGGTGATCCCGACCATTGCGGTTGTGTTTGACCACATGCTTGCTTCCACGGTACCATGAGGCCAAGCGCTACTAATCTTTGTCAGGTTTACGGACCGAATTACAGAGAGGAATTAATTTTTGATGTCAGTGGCAGCAAAAGTCTTACATAACAAAATAGGTAACAAGGAATACGACGAGCATGTTGATCCTATACTAAGATTTCCAACCAAGTGGTTTTTCGCCCAGGGTAGAAGCTGTGCACAGCAGGTTACCACATCCTAAGGAGAATCATGGAGGGCTTTCAGAGTTTATCACTCCCATCACCATCACCTTAATCGATTCTTTAAGAAAGCCCGTTGACGTCGATCAAACAGAGGTTCATGTTCTCGGTTCTTCTTCGGCACATGGTATCCAGACAGGTTGTAAAAGCCATAGACGTCCTCTACAGCAATTCTAAAAGCGCTGTTATGGTAGATGGAAATATCTCGGAGACTTTACCTCGTTTCAACAGGGGTGGTACGGCAGGGAGTGTAGTAGCTCCTTTATTTTCATTGTGCTGATAGACTACTTGCTGAAAAGGCCAACTAAAGATACAGATTCTGGATTGATTGACACATCCACATCAGTCCAGGAGGTATCCAGCCCAAAGTTAAGACCTAGATTTCGATGACGATATCGCCCTACTGGAGTCTTCAATACCTAGAGCTCTGGCACAGTTATCAAGAACAGCAGCTGCAGAATTGGGCCTTATAATCAGTGTGCCAAAGACAAGTACATGCTACCAACTGCAACCAACGTCCACTGCTAAAGTTTATGGCGAGTGGATATCACATGTCTCCGTTCAAATATATTGGTTGTATGATGGATTCCATTCTTTAAAGACCTTAAAAGACGAAAAGCCCTGGATGGGCAGCATTTTGGAAGTTAGAGCGCGTATGGAGAAGTCAAAGAATACCAATCGAAAATGAAAGTACGCCTCTTCAACACACATGTTGACAGTATTTTTGTATGGGCTGCGAAAAACTTGGGTGCTGACAAAAATTTGGCAGAGTGAAGGTCAATTCTTTCGAACATGTTGCTACAGGAATCATGGCGCCGCAGCGCATGATCTGTCCCAAATGCCAAATCTATGCTGCTACAGGTCCGGAGCCTCTGATAAACCGAGTAAAGAGGACAGCTACTTTTTGGCCATATTCTAAGGATGCCAGAGGGGGAGCTTAGTAGGTTACGCTTTCTACACACCACCGCCATGGAAAGACGGAAGCCAGGCCGACCAGAGAACAGCATATATCTCCTACATCAAAAGCTTTGGGGGATACAAAAACAGTTGCAAACCAAAGGCTATCTCCAACTTGGCCCAAAAACAGAAGTGAGGAGGAAACTTCGATCGCCTGCTGCGCAGTGGACTGATGATGACGGACCAAAAATACAAAATTGGGATTTTTACGTTACAACCGAATTTGCACGTACTATTAGGTACAATGGATTCTATGTGATGGTTCAGAAGAAAGCCGTGGGAGAGGTCTGTGTTTTTTTCGATCAAGAAATGCCCTTTAAGTTAGCCTCATTGATGACAATGGACATACTGAAGGACAGATGAATGACAAAACAAGGTTAACGCAGGTATACTTGTATGAATTTTTTTTGTTAAATTAGGACCACACAAAGTAGCAAAAGTAGACACACAAGCCATGATGGAATAAAGCAAATACAAGAAAATGGAGTCACACAAGTATACTTCATTTAGTACAGATGACAAATACACAGACAGAACAAATTAACACAGGTATACTTGTGTGACGTTTTTTTGTTAAAATTAGACACACAACAATAGCAAATAATTAGACACCAATTACAAAAATTTAGACACACAAGTAGGCAAATTTAGACACACAAGTAGGCAATTTAGGGACACACAAGTAGCAAATTAGACACACAAGTAGAAACTTTAGCACCCAGTAGCAAATTTAGACACACAAGTACACATTTAGACACACAAGAAGCAAATTTGAGACACATCAAGGTAGCAAATTTAGACAAGTCATGAGGAATAACGACCTATATAAGAAATGGACAGTCACACGAGTATATCTCACGCACGGACAGACCAGACGGACAGAGCCAAGCATAAAATGACTTACCTGATGGAGTCATTCAAACCGGCTAGGTTAGTGGGAGTGCCATCAGAGCTTCAAAATTCTCCAGGCTGACTTCTCCACAGGTAAAGAGCCAAGAGGGGCTCGAACGACAAGCTCTCGACACTGTTAAGGTGATAATAAGGAAAGAGCAGAAAGTTGGTGAAATGAAAAATGGAAACCGTTTGGGTAAATGATGGAAATGAAATTGGGGAAATGTACAGTCACCTAATATCCATAATCTACAATAAAAACCACTGAAAAACAATGTACGCTGCCAATATAAATTCTACCACTGGATAAAAAGATTCCTATCTTCAGGGACAGAAAAACCTTTGCCGAGCTGTATCTGGTTCTCTGCAAAAGTACTCGACAAAATGCACGTGCAGCAGATTGCATATGCTGTTCTGGGGGTCACCGACCCACGCACCTATGTGCTGATTGGGCGCCCCTTGTAAACAAGAAGTATAGTTCGTCAAAAAGGGTTATGTCCCCGAGTATAGTTAGCTGGAACAATCATTTTTTAGTGATCATGCGTAGGAATCTGGCATATTTGCATCATAGGATATTCTATCGCAACAATATCACAGGCGGCGGCAATGCTCATTTCAGTTTCCTCAACTGAAAAAACTTAAAAATAATGGTCTGGTTATTAAAGTGTCACCATTTTTCTTAATATTGCTTAATGTGAATGGTACAGTGTGGTATTATAAACAGAATTTCACAACCAGTTAGATTTCAAGATCAGATGTTAGAGTCTCCGCAATAAGGCCATATGTTAGCAAGTAGGTATCGTCGTGTAGAGTAAAAACCAAAGGTTTAAATCAGGTTTTGTCCACGCTAACAGGGGGGGCTGGATTCACCTCACATTCACAGAATACTGCTATGTGAGAATTTGTGAGCACAAGATTCATGACAAGAGCCCTTCCTGATGCAATTTGCTGGATGGCCGTCGTAGCTCTCCAGAGCTGACGCCCTCGTAGGTAGATTTTCTTTTAAGTTCTACCAGGGTGTAACAGGTACCATCCTTATAAGATTTTCTTAGAAAACCAGATGTGGTGACGGTTTTAGATTGCCGACAACCCGGCCCTGGGACAGGTAGTACTTTTTACCAGGATACCAGTAGCAGGCCCTCAAAGAAAACCTGACCTAACCTGGTCTAGCAGATAGACAACAAAATACTGAGTGACCTAAAATACTCACCCTTTGACCTGGAAATGCAACTTCTGGGTTCATGGTAATAGCGATTTAGCCAGAGCCTGTGCAGCCTTAGACTTGCCAACCTCATTGCCTTCAATTGCTAATGGTAACAAGGCCTTAGCACCACCCTGCTGTACCACAAGACCTCTGTTTTCTTGGTCCTCTACAATGGCAAGGTATACCCTGGTAAGAGAGGTCAAAGGTTAAAAGGTTAAGGTTGAAGGTTGAAGCGCTCGCGTTTTCCTATATTCGCCCACGCCTGCCGACGTTGCGTCTCGTTGTGTATGTTCATTGCGTTCAACGGGTTGTTTGATTTTTGTTATTGGGTGGTAGCAGCTCTTTCTTGTTGTATTTAAGTCATAAGGATCACAAAATTGGGTTAAAGATGACCTTAAATTATATATAAAGCTGTTTAAGAATGAGAATAAAGGTATGATTTTAGGAACCGGTACTGTCTTTACGACAACTTGACACCATTATTTTTTTGCATGAAGAACTCGACCCGGCCATTCGTTCTTCCACTCGAATAATTGTATTGCCCTTCGTTTTCAATTCATTGTAAATAGGTATCAGTTCCCCCCAAATCATACCTTTATGCTCTAAAAAAATCGAAAAACAGAAAATCCCACCATGGCTACTTGTGGCTATTGTTCAAAAGCTGTTTAATTCCAACAATTTTAAAATACCTATATTGCCCATCAGTTGGGTAGCCAGCTATGATGAGCACACTTTACTTCTTTGTATCAAGGTCAATGTGTAAGTGAGTCGGGTCAAAAGGGGTTCCTTGAGGAGTGTCTCATTAGCTTGACATTGTAACATAAGAGGATTTTGAATAACAGACCTAGGTTCAAAAGAAGAACCTACAGTTATGCTTGAGAGTTCTGATGTACACCAACGAGTGTCAATGTTGTAAGCCAAATTCTTCACTTTTCGCCATAAAATTAATTTGCATCTTATATGACAATTTGGGAAATGCAGCTCAGGCATGCAAAGCACCATGGATTTCACACAGCCCCTACCTCAACAAAATGCTATGTACAAGAAATAAATAAATGGGTGTTTTCACAGTAAAGGTACCTAAAATGTAACATTGTGTCCAAAATTTAAGCTGATTAAACAGCATTTTGTAAACTGCTTTTTATTTACTTTTTGTTCAATTTTGATCTCTATTGGTAAAGAGATAAATTAAAGACACTATCAGTGATTTGAAAAATATTTGAAATTTGCAGGAATAGCTTCAAAGTGAAGGATAAGTCTGTAGAATTCTCATAAGTTACCTTTTCCAACTGAAGAATTGACAGAAAAGGAAGAAAACGGCAGTGTTCCAAGATACGATTCCCCATTCAATTACGTGTTGTAGTAAGTGTCCGAACGGACAGTAATGACTAAAATTTCCGATTCTGTCCTTATTAGGTTGCTTCTGGTCTTATCATTTGCAGGGCATGTTAGGATACCTGTACTTGTTACATACATGCAAAAATCTGATTTTTGATGATTTTTTCGATTTTCTGATTTAGCAAATCACTGATAGTGTCTTTAAGAACTATATTTTCTATATTGTTCTGAAAATTATCCTACAGTGAGTCTATGGGGGAAATGTTAATGGTTGTAACAGTGTGTCAAATGTGAACTTTAGTAAGGATTACAAGATCGTAGCCTACACTAGCACACCATAAAATCCCAGCCTACTTTTGTAATACCTGATTTTTTTCATTGCATAAATCATATAAATTCTTTTTAAAGTAACATCTCATTGAATTTTCAAAAAATAATACAAATGACTGGTTGTGACTCCAATTTATCATCATTGGATGTGCTCTGCATGCGTGCATGCATAGATAGCTGTAAATAACCAAAATGATGAGAACCAAAAACATTGTGACAAACCTGGAGAGAAGTTCCCTGCTGTTCTGACTGTCAGTTTTAGATAGCGCCACCAGAGCTGTAACAATCCCTTCCTTCAAAAGTTTCTTTATTCTTCCTGCCACAAATTCTTTGGCATCCTGCAAATGGAATACTATTTGTCAAGAAACGATGTGATTGAACATTATTAAAGTTAAGTGAATTTACTGATGCTCACCATTTAGAATACATAAACGGAGCACATGGAAAGCATAAGATGCCACTGTAAAACCATCCTAGCATTTCTCATTTCTATAATTCCGGCACAAGCTTGCAAATGGTCCTATCATCAATCCACAGGACTAAATGTGTATTTTTACGGTTTGTAAACAGAGCAAGTATTTAGTAGTTTTTTGTCAAGATTGCTCAACAGGACGTGCCGGAGGCGCGCATCAAGGCAAAGCCCAACCGACGGCCGATCGGAGCGAAGCAATCTTTATTTATTGCAAATAGTGGGATAAGTTTCTGTGCAAGCCATAATGTGTCATCAAGTATTACATGGTCCTCAAAATAATAGGTGGTTGTACCCACTAATTGATTGCTATGTTAACATTTATCTGTCAACTGAACCCTTACTTGTACTCTTTCTCAGCCACAAGCGAATTGCCCGACAGGGAACAACAGAATTTCGCGGGTTCTTCTCTGCTCGGTTCACTCCTCGCTATATTCAGAGTGATCTGTGGGCTGTGCTCCATGACCAGTTGACCTTGGCATATGACCTTTTGTCTTGCTGCTATTTCAATTATGAATTTGTTATTTGGTGACACTAAATAACACAGGCAGTTCTTGAACTACAAAGGTTACCACCTGTCATGGTAGTAAATGAGGGAAATAGGATCATAGGGAAGATTGTGGTGGAAATAACGGTTTCTTCTCAAAACACTGAGCTCCTGCCCATAGCCAGTTTGACATTGGATGACCCCAAATGAACCTTAAAATGTACCTTACAAAAATTTTTGGTATTAAATGTTTGACTACACCCACCACCAAGTTTCATGACCATACAACCTGTGTAGTGATTTGATCTTGGATGACCCCCCCGGCCCCACTACCTTGAAATGGCTTTCAAAACATTTTGGCACTGAATGTTTGACCACACCCATCAAGATTCATCATCCTCCTACCATATATTTAGTGATTTGAACCTTGAATGACCCCGCATGACTTTGAAATGTCCTTGCAAGTTTTTTGGCATGAAATTATAACTACATCTACAGCCTACACCCAATACGTTTAATGACTATAATAACCATAGTGTACATGATTTAACCATGGATGATCCCACAGACCTTGAATGACCTTCAAAAATTCTGGCAAAGAACCACACCTACCATGTGTTTTCACATCTTAACCACATATAAGTGATTTGACCTTGAAGAACCCCACATGGCCCCACCTTGAACTGACCTTCAAAACTGTTGGCAATTAATTTAACCACAACCCACCAAGTTTCATCAGCTAACCCACATACTTAGTGATTTGACCCCTTGATGACCCCGCATGACCTTTGAATGACCTTAAAATTTTCAGCACTGAATGTTGAACCACACCCACCAAGTTCATTATCATACAACAAACGACAAGCATTATACAAGGGTGAGTCAAAAAAAAAAAAAAACTTGACCCTGATTGTTGTCCACCATTTTGATTTTTAAATAACATAATATCTAACATATGTGGTATCATTGAAAGCTTATTTCATTATCTTTATAGGCCGCAAAGATCATTCACATCGTTAGGTATAGACCGAGCTGAACAGTTAGTTTGAATCAAAGTAGTCGGTTTTGCGCTCTGTCCACGGTTTCGCATAAAAATGCACAGCGTTCAGCAAAGCTAATCAGTGTCCAGAAGAAATCGGGCTATTTATTGACTTGCAGAATAAATGGATGCTATTTAACCCCACAAAATCAGTCACATTATTTATCATCGATGTCCTCTTAAGGTTTCTACGTCCTCATCATACTAAAAATCATTTTGCAAAATAAAATTAACATTGAAAATGAATCAGTTTCGTAGGATTGAATGAATCATACCTTATGGAGGAACAACATGGTTACAAAAACCTTTGTTGAGCGTTTAAAATAAAGTATTGTCTAATATTTGTAGACAAAAAAAGCCACACATCTTGACAAAAAAAAGGGTGCAAATAAAACTACATTACCACTCCACTGGCTTTTACAGTAACAAAACACCACTACACCTTTAAGATATCGCTTTATTAGAGATACAAAACCCCAAGACATACCCTATTAGCTTCCAATAATTTTATGATTTGACCAACACAAATTGCAACAGAAACAATTTTGGTGTTAATATAACTGTGAATAGTCGCAAAAATAATATATTAAAAGTCTACCCAAATCAACCCTAGTGTAACTGTACAAAAAAGGGGCAAGTTTGTACGGGGTGTAAAAAATAGAATGGTCCGATTTTTTTTTTTTTTTTTTTTTTTAACTGTTAAATTTGTCCCACTAGATAAGTACTGTAATAGATTCTTTCTCATATAAGAATTAACAGACCTATGACTGTTAGTGAACTCCCATATACCTGTAGCCGCCCCCCCCAGTCCACTTTTGCATTCCAATTATGCAACAAATATTATAGATAGTGCAACCAGTATATTTTCGGATTCTGTACCATTAGACGAACAATTTGACACCATTTTATAACGAACGGATATATCTGAAAATATTCCCCCATTGTGACCTTGAACCTATTTTGACTCATAACTATTGAACTACGCCCTGCAAATAGGGCAAACTATACCTTTTTTTAATCCTGGAAATGTAACGAACACGTTGGCATACTTTTCGACGCGTTTTGATACTTTTCATATTTTGACCCCTGTACAAACCTTACCCCCTTAAAAATATATGTTCCACTCCTTTGATTTTAGTAGACTTTTGATATGTTGTTTTTAAAGGTATCCTCAATACAATTCTGTTGGAATTGATTCTGTTGCAATTAGTGTTGGGTTAAGGCAGCATTCATTCTATTTTGACTGTCCTATATCATCATTTTGGGGAGTCATTTGCTTAGTTGGCCGCCATGCATTCAAATGGGAATCCGTGGATAGGGGTAAAAGCGGACTACTTGATTCAAAAGACTGTAGCTAGGCCTATACTTATTCCATTGGAATATTCTTTGCAGCAAATTGCAGATGAAATAGGTTTTGCGACAATACCAAATATGTTAGATATATTTTATTTAAAAGTTAAAAATGGCGGACACAATCCGGGTCAAGTTTTTTTTTACTCCCCCTGTAGCAATTTAATTACAGATTTGACCGCATTCGACCTTTGACCCATGCCACATGCCCTAACCTCCAAACTCATCAACCGCCTACTTAGGTGACATCTATGGTGCTAAGACGGACACCCATATTTGCTTAGATCAAATAATATTGTGTTTACAAGATAAAAGACCCTATCAGTGATTTATCCGAAAGAGTCAAAATATTTTAAATTTGCAGGAATAGTTTAAAAGTGAAGGAAAAGTCTGTAGAATTCTCATTAAGTTACTTTTTCCAACTGAAGAATTGACAGAAAATGAAGAAACCGGTAATGTTCAAAGATACGAACCTCCATTCAATTACGTGTTGTAGTAAGTGTCCGTTCGGACAGTAATGACTAAAATTTCTGATTTTGTCCTTATTAGGTTGCTTCTGGTCCTATCATTTACAGGTTATGTTAGAATACCTGTACTTGTTACAAACATGCAAAAATGTGATTTTTGATGATTTTTTCGATTTTCTGATTTAGCAAATCACTGATAGTGCCTTTAATAGCAATAGCAATATAACCCTATTTTGGACCACATTTGACCCTATTTTTGACCATATTTGACCTTTAACCCATGACA
>JAMKCH010044860.1:0-11283 GCA_023653785.1 Ophioderma brevispina | reverse complement strand
TAACGCGTTAATTTTTATTACATTACGCGTCAATTTTTTTTATTACATTACACGGCAATTTTTATTACATTACGCGTTTTATTACATAACACGTCAAAATTTATTACATTACGCGTCGGTTATTACATTACACGAAATTATTACATAACACGGTGTAACAGAGTCCTCGAAGAACTATTGAACCTTGTCGTCTTGAACGGCTGGACAAAAGTTATCTTCAGGACTGAGAAGATTCACATGGAATATACCATAGATTTTTATATGAACTTGCACGCTGTCATTTTGGAGTTTTCGCTGTGAGGACATATCATCGTTGAACTGCAACGCTTCTTTTAACTCTGGACATTAGAGGACTTGAAACCTTAAGTACATAACTAAAATCATTAACAGTAATTATTGTAATTTTGTTTTGGACATACCAAATTCTTGAATCAATCTGATTAAAATCATTAAAACAGTGTTATTATATAAATTTAGTTCATTTATGTTCGAGGCTAATTTGTTTATGTTTAAAGAGTATTTCTGACATTTGACGTAACATAACACTGTAACAAGCCAGGACATACGAAGTAACGGTGTTGGGAGCTACATGGCTACCCACCCAAAAGGAGGGAGCCAAAACCAATAAGTTGTTCAGTTACTTTGAGGTCAAGAGTTCATTCTTCTGTTCAAAAACAAGAAATACTACAAAAGGGAATTGACATAGAAAAAGTAGGGGATGACTTTAAACCTTTTATTTTGGAGGGATTAGTTTTACTTTCAGGTAATAAGTTAGATCCAAAGCCCATACGAATCGTGCGGGACACGTGCTGTGCAGAGTCTATGATGTTGAAAGATGCACTTCCAATTGATAATGAAAATTCCACGGGAATTATTGCATTGATTCAGGGGATAGGTATGGATTGTATTAGTGCCGCTCTTCACAAGATGAATTTGAAATCAGATTTCTGGAACTGTCACAATTGGTATTAAACAAGAACTCCCAGTTAACAGTTGATGGTGGCTGCCATCATTGCAGGCAGACAGGAAATTTGGAGCATTAAATATGGTGAGATATCACATTCAGGGAGGTGGAAGAGTTAAGAGTATTGTTTGGCAACAGTTGATCGTTGTATATTATATTGGCGAGTTGGGAATGTTTGTACTTTAAAGTGGGGGTAGTCATTAAGATAGGTCAAATATGTTGAGTTACTCATTATTGGCAGAGTTAGGTATGGCAAAGTTTGGGATGTTGCGTCTTATGTTGATGTATTGGGGATGGGTGTGAAAACCCTACAAAATTCAAGGCCTTTTTTGTAGATTTTTTAAATTTGGTGATTAAGTTCATAGTTATTGCAAGGAGTTGTGTTTATACACATTCTGGTATTGGTGGTTAGAGAGAAAAAAGGAGGTTTTTACTTTTGTCAATTATCGGGAGGGTAGTTTAGAGGGTAATAATATGGTATGGGGAGTTGTCACCTTCACAGTACAGAAAGTATTTTGATGTAACATACTAAACAGTTCAAAAAAAGTAGCCCCCCCCTGACAAAATGTGCATTTTTCCTATGACAAAGTTCGGCTCCTTACCTGTTTCCACAAAAATGTAAAATGTACACGGAAGTTGTTACACATTTATGGAAAAAGTTTGGCACAAGCAATTGACCTTCTCCTGAAACGACACGTCCATTTATTTACATTCATGACAAATAAAAAATGGCACTTTTTTTTGCATAGGGCTTTAATAACAATCGAGAAAATCAATTTTGAAAGATTTTTTTACAGATTCTTTTTCCCCTATTACTGAACATCCGATTCCCATAATTTGGTATCCACATGATAGCTTAGAGTTTCTTCTTCTTTCCATTGGTATCAAATTAAGTGGCCAAATTCCCATATGACGTCACTATGACGTCATAATTGAGGAAAGTATAAAAATACTGATATAGGGGTGGAAAATTGATATTTCGCATATTTCCGCCTCAAAAATGTAGCACTAAAACTCTCTGAGGATAAAAACTAGTCATAAATCCATTAAGAAGCAAAACAGTGTTGAATCGGATTCCAAACTTGTTTTGGTGCAAAAAACCATTTTCCTCCCCTATTCTAACCCTGTGTACTATGGAATGTGACAGTTATGCTGACAGTGAACTTTATAACGTCAGCCTGACGTATTCTAGGCAGTTGGTACCGTTTTTTGGTAAGCCATAGAAAGAGATGACCATAGTATCGCCATTCGTACCAAATCAAAGTGTCTTGGTATTCCTGCGTTTTTCAGGCATGTTGGTACTCCTCCGTCCGGGATTTTCTCGATTGTTAAATCCTATATGCACGAAAGTGCCATCTTTTAATCGTCATCAAATTTAATAAATTTAACTTCAGTTTCAGGGAAAGATTAATATTTTTAATTTTTTGATTTTTTTTTAATCAAATGTTTAACATTGCAGGTGAACATTTCACATTTTTGTAACGGTTAAGGAGCCTAACTTTTTCCAGAAAGTGTACCTCGTCTCCCTGTGGTTTGGCCGTTTTTTGTCAGGGGGGACTTAATTAATTTGAACTTTTATTTCATACTATTGAAAAGTCATGTTGGGAAGAAGCAAACAAAAAAATTTATGATACATCTGTGGTAACCAGCCATATTTAAAATCTCGGAATAACCTGCCCTAATTCAATATGTAAACATTAACAATCAGTCATAAAAGCACCCCAGCACATCTTTTTCTTAACGTAACTCTTCCAATACTCTGAAGGTAACAATTCACCATATTTGAACTCTCAAAATGACTCCCCAAAACATTTCCACTAATACTAACAACCACAAACACGCTACATAACAGCGTTTGCTAAATATAATTCTTAGATCGTTGCTTTTGAAGTTATAACTCACCCGCATTTAACTCTCCAAAGATTCCGTCGGTAATTTTTCTATATTTGTTTCATTACATAAGCATATTTTCAAATACTACATGTGCAAATAATTTGTCAGGGAACAGAGTTCATATCAAAAAAGATAAAAATATTTTTATTTATTAATTAGTATATTTGATTTGTATGTATATTCTGGTAGCTAGCTGTAGCTATAAATGTTCTAATGGGGCTCCCATGGCTAAGGACGAATTTTTTTATTCGTATAATAAGTCGATTCCAACTGATGTTAAGTGATATCCAGGTTTGTTGGACTGATTTGGCGGGGGGGAAAGTACTCCCATATCCCCTAGGTTTCTCAGGTGCCCTGTACAGTGGGTAGATTTGATGAGGAATAGAAGTTTTCCCCAGGTGCAGTAAGGTATTGTCTCTAAATTGCCCCTTTAACTTTAAAAAATGCACTTTAAGTATATTCCCTGTTGAATTTTAATGGGGCAACCCTTTTATCCCATCCGTATTTCTGGATATACCCCTCAAACTTTAAAAGCCCAATCTGATAGAAATCACATATTAAATCATTGTTTTATATATAAACTTCAGATCACTTGGTGTACAAGGGCTCATTGCTTTTGTGTTTCAGGGTAAAACGTCGTTGTAACAGCATATTGTGTTTCGGTTTTTCCTCCCGTCTGTCTCTAAAAGGTCCTAATTCCCAGACCATGTGTTTGGTAAGCAATCGCTGATAGAAAAACATTTATAGTAGAGAGGCCACTCTTCTGGATATTGGGGGTGCCGTCAACCCAAAATTCCAGTCGCTTCAAATATCTATATTCTTAAAACGCACTTTGCATGGGTAGCGCCATCGGATTGGGAATTTTTGCGTTTCCTTCCTCCTTCCTCCTCCTTTTTTTTTTCAGCGTAGAGACAACAGACCGTCAGCCCTCCGCCCAACTAACTTTGCTTTAACAGCGCGCCGTGCGCAAGTTTTTTAAACACTTGCGATTTTGCCAACGACCGGTTCATTTTATCACTCTCTGGTAATGCACAGGACGAGTTGTGATCGCATCGTCGTGCATGTCCACCGTGCATGCCACGGGCCGCGCGCATATTGATTCGCGTGGTCGGGCCGTACGGCCTGAGGAAGAGCCAGAGATGCAGGGGGAATTACAAAACAAACGTGTAGGAAATTTTGTTTTCGCTTTGTGTGTTTATTTATCAAACTCAGAAAAAGGGACGAAGACCAAGCAAACTTATTCCACCATCATACCACACACCTCACACCATCTTGATGTTGCCATGGCAATTACACTAAATTCCCAAGGACCTCAACAAAGGGAGAGCTCCGATCTCATAGTCCACCTAAAAGCATAGAAGGAAATAAAAGAAAGCCGCGACCGAGAGGAATCTATTCATCTTACTATAATTTGCTGTTGTGGTGTATCTCCTTCGCAAAAGGCTCCACAGTTTCGATCCCTAATTGCTGGGCCAAATTCACATGAAGATTGATATTTACCCGGCGAATGTTCTAACTGCTCGGACCAAATCCTTCAAGTAATGGCTGAAAAAATCAGTGAAAAATGTGGTGGGTTTTCGATGGAAATCTACCGCTTTGTTTATACCGTTACTAACAAGCCGCGTAGCGTTGTTGTTGCAGCGGGCCGTCTTAACGTATGAGCCGCTGTAATCAGTTAAGCATTAACGGCGCCTTATTGCAAAATGGTCAATAACCCGTCATGTTTCTCGCTTTGGTTGTGGTATGTATGACAGAAACTGGGAGTATTAGTCTTGAGAAGAAAAAAAAATTAAATATGGCAAAGTACGGGTTTAAATATTGACGTTTATTATTTGGAAAATGGGATATGACGGAAACTTGACGTAACAGATTTAAGAATATGGGGTGGGGGATAACCTGTAGTGAGAAACCTTTTAATATACAGTTTTGAGGAGTTACGAGAGAAAAAGATTGGCGGAGGACCTGAACTAACGGGTTAGCAATACTCGGGGAGTACTTTTTTGAATCCAAAAGTTTAAACACCGATGGTTTTATACGCGATGAAATATTGACGTTTTCTTATTAAAAATGGCCTACATGATCTACGGATTAAAACTGGCCAAGTAACGTCATGGTTTTTTCGCTTTGGTTGTGTTACGACGAAAACTACGGGTTAGGACACGGGAGTACATTTTTGAGCAGAAAAAATATTCGAAAGTTATAACGGGATTAAATATTGAAGTTTCCTTAGAAATGGTACTTAACTACATGAGCTGGCAGGTTGTCATGATATGATCGTACTTTGAGTATAATTAAAGTAATAATACCAAATGCTGACACTCCGGGGGTTGGGGGGGGGGTCCGACACAACTTCAGTATGACGGTAATGTTAAAGTAGGGCTTTTTGAGGAGTTGTCACATTTCACACTGGTGTGTAATTTCCACTGGTGTGGTTGCGGTGTTGTCGCCAAAGTGTATCACTTCATCACTGATCGCTTCTGTTTCCGTGATCATTTCTGTTTCAGGTGAATCGCTTTCCTTTTCAGTGATCGCTCCCGTTTACTCATCTAGCGGTAGCCCGCGCGAAGCGCGGCCTCCCGCTAGTCATAACTATAATTTGGACTATGGTTTGTTGTAACTTCGACAAAGGCCTCCGTCAGTTTCAATCCATATTGCGCCAAATTCACATGAAGATTGATTTTTACCCGGCGATGTTCTACCAACTATAGTCGGACGAAACCGTTTAGTAATGGCTGAAAAATCCGCGAAAGTGGTGGGTTGCCTATGGAAATCTACCGAGTTTTGTTTTAACCTTTACTAAAAACGCTTACGCGTTTTGTGTTGCGACGGGCGTCTTACGCATGCATGGGGCGCTGTATGCAGTACGCAATTAACAGGCGCCCTTAGTGCAAAAAGGTCATAACAGTGTAGAACCAGGGAGTTAGACAAAAGTAAAAAATGCAGGATGACGGAAATGGTTTAAAACGGAAGTACTACGGGTACATCGAGTTTATAATATGAAAAAAAGTAAAATTTTATAAATTAATTTCATTAGGTTTCAGCAAAATGGATGAAGATAATTTTGTACGGGAGTTTCAGGAATTATGATGAACTTTGGGTTAGCATACGGGGAGTAATATCGAGCAAAAAGGTTAAAAAAACCACAAGTTATACGAGCTTATAAATACGGACTGAAGGATTTCGGACTTTTGTATTATTTAAAAACGGGAACTACATGAGCTACCGGAATATGAATGAAAATACGAGAACTTGAGTTTTATAAAAAAGTTGTTAGAATACGGGATTTTTGATTCGATGGAGGAGGATTGATAAACTAAAGGATGACGGGAAATATACAGGAGTTTGAGGAGTCGCTTCTGTATCAGTGGTCGATCTGGTTCAGTGAATCGCTTCCCATTTCAGTGATCGCTCCAGTTCGCTTCATCTAGCGGGGAGCCCGCGCGAAAGCGCGGGGCCTCTCACGATAGTCATTACAGAATTTGGCTAATGTTGCATGTATCTTCGCAAGCTACGTCGTTTTCTGATCATATTGCGCCAAATTCGCAGAAATATTGCTATTTAACCGGCGGGTGTTCTAAACGATCTTCGGACGAAATCGTTCAGAAATGGCTTGAAAAAAAAAAGTGAAAATGTGGTCTGTTGCTATGGAAAAACATATATTTGTTTACGGGGCGCCCGGTGCCGCATAGGGCACAGGGCGCATTGTAGATGTAGGGAAATGTCGCCCTGTAGATGTGAAGAAAATGACGGTACAGCATGGTCCGGGCGCCCTGAAGATGTAGAAGAATGACCCTTGTGTGGCGTTATGCCGACGCGGTGTACGAAGATCACTCCCCCTTAAGAATTTGTGACTGCCCAAAAATATTGGGTCTACCCGGCGAGAGCAGTGAGTCCGAAAATTTGCACATCCCCTTTGATATAAAATTGGATCCGATTAAGCCCAAATCTAATTGTTGAGCATGAGTTGGCAAAACTATTGGGCGAGGACGCAGTCGAGCCCAATATTTTTAAAAACTCATAGCGAGCCAATTAGTATTGGGGTAAATCATTTTAAATTTTATCATTATCATGTTTTGGATCCGATATTTTTCACACACTTGGACTCCTAAAACATGACATGAGAATCATCGGACGATCGCCCCTGATTTCCACACGGTAGTAGTATAGTAGGAGCTTTCGAAAATTCACGACGGAAGGTACCGTATTGGACGGTTCCTCCTGAACATGTGTGCATGCGCCGACTTTGCGATATACGTCGGTCCTCCAAATTATCGACACTGCCCTGCATTTGATACAGCCTGTAATCGTTGTCACAGAATATTTGCACGGTAGCTCTGTTACAAACGCTACAACAGAATATTCGCACGGTTTAGCTCTATTGTAGCGCTACAACAGAATATATTCACGGTAGCTCTGTAACAGATTCTACAACAGGCATATTCGCACGGTAGCTCTATTAGCTTCTTTTACGGGCTTTCGAAATTCAGACGGACGGTTCCTCCTGAACATGTGTGCATGCGCCGACTTTGCGATATATAGACGTCGGTCCTCCAGATGCTACAACACGAGAATAGTCTATAAATTGGTCGGGACTTTACAGCCCGTAAGCGTCGCAACAGAATATTTGCACGGTAGCTCTGTTACAAATGCTTCAACAGAATATTCACACGTAGCTCAATTGCTAACAACAGAATATTTGCACGGTAGCAATATTACAAGATTCTACAACAGAATAGCGCACGGTAGCTCTATAAACCCCGCTTTCGAAATCCACGACGGATTTCAAGTCTATCCATCATAAGGGCCATTCTCAAAAAAGTGGAAGCCAGTCGAGTTTTTCATTTCTTTGGATCCAATTGTGTGCATTTTGCTTAAAATAAGTAACCGTGTTAATTTCTTTTAGTACTTTGCGAGATCATCTACACGGACATATATAGTTTTCCTATACTTTAAATATCATGAATCTCGGTCATTTTACTTACTCCATAAACACCCTAAAAACATGCCGCAAAATGGTTTTCCCGTATCTTCTGTGCAACGTATTTTAAGCATGCTACAGTTACCGTCAATAATCAAAATATTTTTATATCCAATCCAGTGGTTTTTATTTTCTTAATAAAATGCATCATGATATATGAAAGGTATCAATCTTCCTAATAACATTTCTTGGTAAGCTACAAGAATCCAATATATGGATTCCGCGAAAAAATCCCAATTGTATATTACGTTTATCCAGTGATTAACTCCATTTATTTGAAAATGTACTGCCATGATACATACCTTTTGCATAGCTCAAAGGCAAAATATGTATACATTGGTATTCATACATCCACAATGCTTGGTTGCAACTTTGGCCTCGATAAAAAATTATATTCAAAATTAAATGCGTCCGTTTTAACAATGTATATTACGTTATACGGCAAATCTAAATTAGTGAGAGTCTAGACTACTAACAGATATACTTGGCTATGACCACCATACCCTGACCTGATTAGTCGAAATATTAGAATTACATGCACTCGCCCATATAACACTGAACCGCATCAAAAGTATATACGTTCCGTATATTTACGTTATCCAAAACAAGACAAAATACAGGGCCTCTATTAACGTCGCAGGTAATTTTACGCTTCTGCCAATGCTCCTCGAAGTATTGTTGAGAATTTTTGCACCAATCGAGGAGTTAGTCCACTTTCTTTAAACCGTTTTAACCCAAATTGTTTGTGTAATAATATACACACTGAAGGGTACACATTGTGCGGGTTTTTGTGCCTCTTGTGGTACTATAATATTGATAAGTATCATGTCTTGTAAGTACTGTTACTCTACTCTGCCACAGCCGGAATCCGGCAGTGTGCCCGGGGGCTATGTACACATGCCATTAGGTGTGCTTATAGGGGTTTTATTGGCACCTTAGTGGCTCGTGCTGAGATACGTAATATACGCAAAGTTTTAGGGCCTATTTAAATATCTTTTGTTAAATTACAATCTTTGTTCCACGAGTCCTTTTAAAAGGTCATGGTCATTATAGAATTTTGGTGTGAATGAACTAGAAACAGAAGAAGTTTTTAAGTCCTGACTTTCGCGACTAATAGATAGGCCAAGGGAAAAGAATATGGCCTATAGACCTCAGTGTCGGCTGTTCAAAATACCACTTTGCAACTTAATTGATCTGTTATAATATGAACATATTATAAACATCAGTAAAAATTATATTTCAATTCTTATTTTTTTTAGCGGGATCGTAAAAATGAAACAGAACTTCGGATGGAGAATCAAACCCCCGACTCAACGAAGCTAACCGCGTCCAGAAATATTATATACTCAGAGCTGAATTTAACGCCAACCGAGGCCAGAAAAAAGGGAATATGGTCGTGTGATCTCCAAGAAGCCACAAGCCAAGAAAAGAAAGAAAAATGGCAGCACTGCCTCGGTGGGAACATGCTAGTTCAAATGAAATAAAGTGATAACACATATACACGGATTGGTATAAGGGCAAAATTGGAGACACTATACAGACCTTACTGCGTTGTGAAAGCAGTAGCTTTTGAAAGTATTAATTTAGAGATATAGGCCGACGATGTGGTTTATAAAAGAACAAAATAACCTAATTCGAAAAATGGAAGCTACATTTTGGTTCTTGTTTTAGTTAAAAACAACCTATTTACGTATTCATTGTCGTTATTTAAGCACGTTGAAAGTGGATTTACAAAATACGTTTATTTCCCTCATTATGATGTATATAACGTTATCCATACCAACACACGTGAAAACGAGGATATTGAAATAGATTTTAATCGTACTTACTTCAGGCAATGGGATCAATGAATTTTTAAAAGAGGAAAATTGCTTATCAAAGCACTAAATTTAAGCCCGAAGAATAACAGATCTATCCGTATTGAAAAAAAAAGATCTTGTCTTGTTTTGAAAAAAAATACAAAATAGACGTAGATAAGGACTGCCGTTTAAGTACAATTTGTATCATCCAGTTTTGCTTTCAACCACTACAAGCATCTCCTGATATGTCTCTCACCATTAAGGTGAGAAATCATGAATTCAAGTGTTAAGACTTCTTTTAAAATCAAATTTATCGAGATGCATATCGGATAACGTAATATACAAGGCCCAAAAAACAGGAAAAAACAACTTATTTGAAGGTTCAAATGGTAAAATATGGACAGTGTGTTCATAAACTTTTTTTGTTTCCAATGATTTGATATGTTAGCTAATAAAAATGTATGAGTAAATACATTTTTGGCGCGACTTTTGTTTTTCCGATTTTTTCAATTGAAGTGGCTTCACTTTTTTGAGAATAGCCCATATGTTAAATGGTTCATTTCAACTAATGCCATTATTTTTCAACTTACGTGAACGTTTTCGGCAATCGTCTGTTGCCTTATCAACACTGTGGAATAGACTGACACACTGCTTGTGTCTCTTGGCGACGATGTTTGGTGTTGCCATTGGATTTTACAAATCCGTGTTTTCAAGCAGGATCTCACATAAATGGTGATTAGAAAATATTGTCCTTCATCCATATCATGTGGAACTCCCCTTTGTTCTTTTTCTATAGCCTTCTTTATCAGCGTTTGTAATCTTTTCTTTTCTTTGCCAATGATCTTAGCTTCCCCCCAACCGATAATGTTATTTTTGTCCACAATCATGATCTGTTATTGCTGATTTGTGAAAGTGGACAAGCGCGGACTTTCTGCCGCCCCTGGTTATTACATTACTGGAGATTTTGTCTACTTCTTGTCTTATGTTGCACATTCCTCCTAACGCCGAGCTTTCTGCCTGTTTCCCTGATTCACAAAAGGCAATAACAATTCATGTTTTGGACAAAACTCACATTATCGGTGGGGAAACTGGGCAAAGACAGAACAGATACAAATGCTGGATCAAAGAGGCTATAGAAATAAGGACAAGGGGATTTCCACATGAATAGGGATGAAGGACCATATTTTTTCTAAATCACATTTATGATGAGATCCTTTTGGAAACAACAAAAAAACACCGTATGTACAATCAACTGGAACACCAACGCGTCGCCAAGAGACATCAAGCAGTGTCAAGGTCCTCATCACAGTGTTGATAAAGGCAACCACGATGCCGAACGTTGTGCAGTAAAGTGAAAAATAATGGATTAGTTGAAACGACCACATTTAACATATCATACTACCAATCCTGATGAACATATTCACGATTCCGATATCATGTATATTGAAGGTGAGTAAAAACTCAATAACACTCCCAAATGATGGGTAACAAACATGTTGGTATTGCCTGTAAGCTTTACAACAGATTATTTGCACTGTTAGCTCTGTTATCAATGCTACAAACAGAATATTCCACGTAGCACTATTATAAGCGCTACAACAGAATATTTGCCCGGTAGCTCTATTGCAGATTCTACACCGAATTTCCCG
>JAMKCH010044859.1:0-12311 GCA_023653785.1 Ophioderma brevispina | reverse complement strand
GCACCGGAATTTCCAGTCAGTTTTGTCTTCCATGAGGGTTGCCAGCTCAGACACACATTCAACCCCAGTGTCCTAAGGGTGTGGAGATATGTTTTATTCCTTGTGCCAGTAATACCATGTTTTGGATCCCAGAGAATGAACTTGCTAGCAGCTTGTTCTTAGTGACGGTAAAAATGACCAGCAGCCCTTAGTCTTCTTTCTCTGATTTTGTGGATATCTTGGGAGATCACCATATTAGTCCTTAAGCCATCATGAAATTTTAGCCAAATTGGTATCCTGAAAGGGGACAAAACGATACTTATAATTCAGCCTAAGTACACTATCCTCTACACACAAATGCATGATAGCATTTCTGGAATGGTAGCTATAACCAGGTAGGGGACAATTAAGGATTACACAGGGGTCAAAATTTTAAATGATCCGGTCATGTTGAAAAGTATGCCACATCATTTGTCCAACCATAAGGATTCCAAAAAGGTATAGTTTGTACTATCTACAACCCAAAGTTTTGGAGTTAAGGTTAAAAACAGCAAAAACCGGTCAAAGGGGTAAATTTCAGTTGTACAGGGGTCAAAATTTTAAAGTTGTGCCGATTTGGATGCAAAATGGCGCAAATTTTTGGTGGAGGTCATAGGATTCAAATAAGAATAAGGTTAAGCCCCATTGAATACACTGGACGTAGACCTTTGTTTCCCCCTACATTGGTAACTAAGCATTTTAGACAGTCAAAACTATTCCTTATTTTAATCCTATGAGCTCCACCAATAATATGCACCACATTTTATCCAAATCAGAGCAACTTTGAAATTGACACCTGTACAACCGAAAAATGACCCTTTTTATTGATTTTTGCTGTTTTTAGCCTATAACTCCTAAACTTTAGGCTGTAGTTAGTACAAACTATACCTTTTTGGAATCCTTATGATCAGACAAATAATGAGGTATACTTTTCAACATGATTGAAGCAATTTAAAATTTTCCCCCTGTGTAATCCTTGGTTACCCCCCTACCTGGCTATAGCTACCATTCCAGAAATGCTATCATGCATTTTTGTGTAGGCAATGGTATACTGATGCTGCATAATAAGTGTCGTTTTGTCCCCTTTCAGGATACCGAAAATTTGCTCGGCTCATGGACTATATAGCTGTTGGTTGGGGATCTTCTGTTTCCAACTTAAATTAAGGGCTGCCCTTAAAAGTCTTGTGTAACAACCATCTAGATTTAGTTCAAGTTGTTTCAACCAGAGTCAGAAAAACTTTGATTTTGTGTTTCCGAGGGGGAGTCCCTGACTTCCAAATCTTACATAGCCTGTGACAGAGTGCATTTGTCCCTTTAGTACATGATGTCTTGCTAGCCAGTTGCTAATCCCGAACCCAGGTATTTGAAGTTCATTGTACTGGCTGCAGTTTGAAGTATTCATGGTTTTGAATAACAACATACATTTATCGACATCTTGGACGCCAAGTCTTGTTTTGGGTACTTTTCAGTTTTGAAATCTCAAAAAGAACTTTGTTAGATCTTTGTTGCGTTTTAACATTTTTATTTTGTTTCCAAATTGTCTGGTGGCAAAATTGGAAAAATGGCGGCAATGACTGATGTTATATATCATGCTACAAAAATAATCATATGTACATTTAGGTATTTGTTCATTACCTTGGCGGACGAGAAAATCAATATATATTTTCCAACGGCATAGGGCGTACGAGGATCAATCCCACCGGCCATTGGACAGTTGCTGATTAAACCATGACCAGTATAGGGCCCATGAATTTCACGGCCAATTATGCTTTCAGGGAGAGGCGAACTACAGTATAAATGAGTAGATTGGTGCGGTCTGCTCCTATGATCACAACGTACAGTTTGCCAGAACGATTGAAACAATTCTGGCACTACTAGCTCATGATTACGAAAATTACAAAGAAGAAAACCAGTTACTCAATCGCAGGCAGATGGGCGAACCGTCTACTGAATGATATATGACGGGCCAGCAGGAACTAACACACCCAACACGACCCTGATGGTCATGAGAAGTGTCGTCTGCTGCCTTCAAACCCTCTTATTTTGTATCCACCTACAATGTACGTACCTGTAACAAGCAGGGAAAGGACCACCAGCTTTTCATGGGCTGTACCGATGCAGGTATAGATATTGTTGGCATCCAAGAGCATCGCCTACCACAACCCAACCCCAAGAAGAGCTATGTCTATGATAAAAACTGGATGTTAATGTACAGCAAAGCAACGACCAGAGACAAGCGGTGTCGGGTAACTTATGCAAGCCATATCTTAAAGGTTTGTAAAGCGTGAAGTCCCATTGCCAAACTGATATCACTGCCACATTGCCAGTGTAAACCCAAAACTTACAGTGACATATGTCTATGCCCCTGAAGTGCGCTACACCTGATGACAAGAGTGAGTTTTACAACACTCCCGAGGACCATTTAGAATAGGTCAAAACACATAACAAACCACCTTGGTTGTGGGAGACTTCAATGCTAGAGTTGGTGATAGGGACAGTCATCTATTACATCCCGAAGTTGTTGGCCGCCACTGGTTCTATGATACAACAAACAACATGGTGAGAGAAGGTGAGTTGCTGCGAAACATAAACTTCGTCCAGCACAGATTGAAATTCCACAACCTACGCAGCGTCAATGGACATGGGATGCATCCAGCGGGGGCAACGCACCAACTGGATCACATCTTATAAGGAGCAAGTGGTCTATCTTGAGGAACTGTAGGGCCTACAAACTCAATAGAACTAGACTCCGACCACCGGATCGTCAGCATTTTGTTCGTCTGCAGGCCTTATGAACTTACAGAGGGAAACCTATCATACGACCAAAGTTCGACTGGAAGAAACTGCAAGATATATCCACAAGAGACTATTTCCAGTTGGAATGGTCCAAAAGATTTGAAGCCCTCCAGTGCTACGATTACATCAGCACCAATAACCCGAGGTACCAAAACTAATTTGAACTGCATCGCAGAGGTATCTGAAAGGTGGCTGGCACACGCCAGACCAGTGCATGCCGAGCAGGGTAACTGACAATACTATCCATCTGAAGTCAGAGAGGATGAAGCCAAAAGAAGATACCTGGATTCCCAAGTCAAAGCAGTCCAGAGAACTTTGTAAAAGGCTTAACTCCAGCTGAATGAGAGTTAACAAAGTCAGATGAGGGCAGCCATTGCTCACAAACAAAGGAAGATCTCAAACGGGCTGACTCAAAAGGTGATTATACCACCACATGGAAAATCATCCATAATCCATACGGCAAAAGCACAAGAAAACCAGGTTAAAGGTCAAAAAAAGAGATGACACCCACCAACATGTGCGAAGAACCTACTTGCAGAATGGAAGGAATATTTCAGTCCTTGCTCAAAAACGCCGCGGGTCACTATTATTGAACTGCCTCCACGGCTTCTTCAAGATATGCCCATCGGAAAACCAATCCACCGACACTAGAGGATACGGCTACTAGCCATAAGCTAATGAAGAACAAATAAGGCCGCCGGATTGACAGTGCAATTACACTGAAGCCTCCTAAGAATGGTGGTGATGCAATGGCTAAGTTAGTTCATGTGCGTTGCACTGAAGTATTCAGTCCACTCTCACTCCCACCAAGCCCAATGGACACTAGAATCATGTTACGTATAACCCAAGAAGGGAGACCTTAATCTGATGACCAACTATCGTGGAATATCTTTCGGCAATTACAGCCATGGTTTACAACAAGATCCTTCTAACAGAATCAGAAATCATGTGGACACATACTAAGAAGCAACCAGGCTGGACTTTTGTTGGAAGAAGTTGTAGCCCCAGCAGATAAATATCCTCAGAGAATTCATGGAAGGTTTTCCAAGATACAGCTCCTCTTACAGTCCCCTTTATAGACTTAAGAAGGCCTTATGTTTGCTGTGATGCATTATTGAATACCGGAAGCAGTAGTGAATGCCAGAAGTGCGCTATACAACACTCTAAAAGTGCAGTAATGGTCGACGGAACCATTCGGATCCTTTCGAATGTCACCCCGAGTATTTCAGGGTGATGTTTTAGATCCATTCCTTTTCATCAATTAGTGGACTTTTCTTTACTGAAGAAGGCCACATCAGATGGTGACTCTGGAATTGTAACCACACCTCGCGCTCCAGACGATACCCAGCCAAAGTATTGACTGACTTGCGATGTGACGGATGATTGCCCGGCTGGAATCACTCTTCAGAGGCACAGACCCAGCGACCAAGTACGGCACGCGGCAGCAGGAAATCTAGGCCTATATAAGGGTATCCAAAAGACAGAGTACCATGATGCATAATGTGTCTCCGGGCAGACGTTAATATTTCAAAAAGTTAATATTTTTCTCTGAATTGCCGGTAGTCAGTATTGGTATCTCGTTCGTCAACCAAACCTTCGGGGCTGCCGGTCTATAAGTGAAGCAACGAAGGTTCGGCAGAAGCATAGTGAAAAAGGGAAAACGAAGATGGCCAAGGGCAATGGAGGGGAAACAGAAACGCTGGAAGTGGAGAGACGGTAGAGGGAGGAGCACGAAAAGAAGAAGAACAGGGGAGGGTTCCGTAGGCGGTTACTGGTAATTTTATAGGACTTTAGATCTATGAATGTATCATAATTATTATTGTATTATTATGATTTTTATTGAAATGAAACATACAATGGATCACGTATTTACTATTTACAGTACTCCTGAAACTATCAAAAACATCGCTAGAGGCCTGTAAATCGTGATAGTAAATGGTGCATTTTCTTGAAAATTACAGAAATTGCAATATGGAGGATAAGTCCAAAAGGCCACTAAAATAAAATATTTCTGTAAGCGGATAAATATTTCTTAGCCAACTTCTTTTTTTTGGAGATAGTTACTGTTATATTGCAGCACTTCTTGTTTTGAGTGATTTCTCCAATACTCTTGTAAATCAATTTCAACATACAACTTTGTTAAAACATGTAGTTACAATGTATTATAGAAATACCTATTGCAACACAAGATAGCTAGAGATCGGCATTTTAACATTTATCTGACACGGACGGCACGACAAGTGTCATGATCGCGGCATCTATGACACTCAGTCAATGATCGATCACAATCGATCTCCGCAAAAATTCACCATTAACCAAAGCGCTTGGGAGATGTCAACGACCACAGACGTCCCAGAGAGGTTCGGCTTATTACCATAATAAAGAACGCATTACAATAACAAAGGACGGTCCCTCGACTTTGAACGTTTGTGTAATTTTCCTGGACAAGAAATTAACGCTTGGTGGTCCCGATTACCCATGCGAGATTTGGGAAGCCGGTCCCGGCTGGATGGTATATAGAGGTTGTTTAGATGACAAGGGGACAAAGCGCTGATCCCGACTGCTGCATCCTGAAATGATGCAACATGGTTTATGGTATGTTGGGCCACAGTGATCAAGGACCATCGTGGCAAGCGTTAGAGGCCAATAGCATAAGGCGCTAATAAATCTCTGCTATTATTATTATATTATATAATACTGAGCCTCTATCCACCTTGTAAGACATCGACAGCTGAGTTTCCTTGGAAACATCCTTCGTCTGGCAGAGGAAGAGCCTGCGAGAAATTACGCTCTCTACATACCACCACTTGTATCGCTGCTCGGCAGCCGAAAGGATGAGATGATGTGAATATCCAAAAAAGTGTGCCGAATTAGATGGTGTCATCCCCCATCAGTACAAAAAACTATACACAAACTGGAAACCAATAAAAAAAATACTACCAAAATAAATATTGGTGTTTTTTCTTGGCATCACCGGCTTCAAAGCATCCATTAATTCATCATGTTCATTGTCCATGTGAAAAAGAAATTAGCGCATAGCGAATCTCTTTTGAAATTCGGAATAGCGAAAACGGTATTTGGTTTCGGAATATCGAACCTTTGTCAATATTCGGAAGTAACGAACCTTTTTTGAGGATTCGGAATTGCCGAACCCTTTTTAGGATTCGGAATATCGAACCATCGGAATAAACAAACCTTCGGAATATCGAGAATACCCTGATTACCTGCGAAACGCGGCGCGTACGTTATGAAACCGTTCGTCATGCGAATTTAGTTTAATGTTGAGTTTTTGTTGTAAACAAAACACACCGTCCGTGATTTTACCGTGGTCATAGTTTTGCTCAGTTGAACAAGTCATGACCTGTGCGCAGAAAGGTATATCCCCGATGCGCAGTGGTTTGTTTGCAAGTGGAGACGAAAACAAAGAAATTGAGTCGATTACAGCCGAAATTCTGAGTATTTCAGTCCAAAAAAGTCGGAGATAGCATGTTCCTAAGATGAGTTACATTGATTCTAGTTTTTACTATAGTAGAAGACCAGCCTGTAGATCCCGTGACCAAACTCTGGAGACAAAGATTTGAAGGCGTCTTGGGGTTCCCTGATCGATGCTGAAGGTTTTTGACTTGGGCTTGCCGCTTCAATGTTCCGGCATTTTGTGGAAGGGGAAAACAAAGTTAACACAGTTAATATGCATGTCAAATTACTCGCCTTATCATACGGAATCTAAAAAATGTATAGTTTGTTATAGATCCGACTTCAATGAGGACGCTATGGCCAAAAATGTCCGAAGGTCAATGCACTTTCAGTCAAGGTCAAATTGTTAATATAAACCGATTTTAACGATGTAAGTGTCTAATTATATGTTGTCGTGCATGACAAATTCACTTTTGTAACTTTTAATAGTACAAATGTTAGTCTTGACCTTGAAACCTGACATAGCCGCCATTTTTGCTGGCCCCTAATCATAGAGGTAGGAATTTTGGTAGAGTTTGGTCCCTGTAATTAGGCTATATCGTCATGTGAGTGCAACAAAGTCGTATCTGCATTTTTGCCATTTTGCAGGAGAAGCATTTTTGTGTTCAAATTTCTTTTGTTTTCCCGTGTTTTTTATCGTCTTCTTTCTTCCATAAGAAATTGATTGTTTTGATATAAGAATTGGGGTAAAGTTTAAATGATGAGTTGCTAATTGTTCTTTCAAAATCAAAAGAAAACCAAATTTCGCCAAAATGTCAGTTACGACTTTGTTGCACTCACATGACGATATTTGTTCCCAAAATATGGATCGAATAAACAAGGACTTTTTGTTTGTGAAACGTTTAATCAAATAAAGCCCAAACACTACTTCAGAACATTTTTATTTTCAGAAACAGTGGTGGTGCTATATAGGTGAAAGGCAGTAAGGGTATGTGGTGCCCCCCCCCCCAAAAAAAAAGTGTGAAATTCTTAATCTTGATTCTCAATTCTAGGACCGTGATGTGGGTTGTTTTGCCTGAACTTCATGAAAATTCACTGCCCCCTAAATTAAATTTTCCCCTCGATACCCCCAATAAACCCATTTCTGGTTCAGAGAACCACCTTAAATGATTGAGGTTTGACTTTATTGGGTACTTTGCTTCCCAACCCCCAAAAATATTGCTCAAGTAAGTTAATATGCGAACACCCTTCTTCATCCCGACCGTATCCGCTGTGTGAAATGTTGCCCCCAGCCCCCTTGACCACCAAGATGTGTTGAAAACCAAAATGGCAAACATAAAGTGTTATAGAGCCAGGCCTAGCCCTAGGCCTACTCCTTGAATATACTCATTGATAACAGAATTTATTCAATCTGGTATATTCCTAATATACGTGCTTTAAGAAATTATTTGCAAAAAGCTAGTATTTATCGCCTTTCAAAAACCATTATTCAAAAAGTATTGGAAATTTTAATATGTACAAAAAGGAAATAGAGATTCATGTTCAAAATACAACAATAATCTGCTCCCACATTCATTTGATGGAATGTTTAATAATCATAAGTCAAATCATAACTATGATACTAGAAATAAATGCGATTATCAGGTGCATATGTTTCAGTACAAAAACTGTTAAATTCAGGCCAAAATTTTGGGGGGGAATGAAATGCCAAAGGGGCATGTTAAAAGATTCTAAAAACAATTCAGCCAATTTAAAAGGAAAATTTTTTTTTTTTTTAAAATTAGGTTAAAAACGCGTGTTTTTTTGTTTTTTGCAATTAATTTGAAACATTTTTTAAAAAATCAATTGTCACTAGGACCAAACACTGTACTTCTACTGCGACGCATGCTTGTCTTATTGTTATGAACTGTTTTTGTATTTATGTTAATTGTTGGTTTAAAGTCAAGGTGGTTACAAAAATGTCTTACAGGCGTTTGCTTTCTTTTGTTCCTCCTCATTCTACTAATTTGGTATTTAATTGTTTTGTGTTTTGATGTAAATAAATTTTGAAATGAAACAAAAACGAATACATAAAATAGGATATTGGACAATGTTAAGCTTAATGCATGCATTCAACATTGCATCGATTACAACAATGCTGTGGTAATTGGCGATGGGGACGTCAATTTTTTAACAATACTGTGTAACGGAGCATGTGCTTAAAAAAGTATTTCTCTGATTTGAAAAATGGATATCGCAAGGGTCTCTATTTCACTAAAATGTGGCCAACGTCGGGACAAAATTGAAAAAACGGGCAACTTCGTCACTATAAAGTTTGGTGTCATTGTTTAAATACGGCATTTTCTTCCCAATTTCAAGTAGATTTTGTCTCCAAAAACACTTTAAGAAAATACGGCGCACAAAACTTCAAGTTTTTAAAAAGCCGAAAAGTACGAGTAAAAACTAGAATCAATGTAACTCAATCGTAGGAACATTGCTATCTCCGACTTTAATTAAATGACCTCAATGACCCCAAATGACCTGGGTTGACCTTGAAGATGATTGACAGTGATGTGGTTCCATGTCTTAAAATAATCAATAATCAGTATTTAATGTTTTAAACATTTATGCAAAGTTCATGCTTTTATAAAGAAATGCACAATTCTTACAATATATGTCGATCTGCTAACTATGTACATCGATGCAATGTGATTTGACATGCAATCAGCCATTACATTGATCTCGTATGTATTGATACAATACCAATATAGGCAAAAGCGGGACGCGAGGTTGAAATTACAAAAGCGGCAATGGTCAACAACATCTAAATTTGTTGAGAAAATAATAAAAACATCCTGCGGCATACCCCACCTGTAAAAATCTGCAATAATTGGCATTGTAGAAATTGATTTTTTTTTCCTAATTTGCATGCAATTTGCATAAAAGGGTGTTCCAGAGGTAGTTGGGCATTTCTTCTGTTACAGAAATAAGGGAAAGCTACGGAATGCGGTTTTTGCATAATGTTAGGACGTGCTACTCTATTCAAACATAAAGTAGAAGTTTTCAAAGTTGGTTACTAAAAGGTTGTTAAATTGTATTTTCATGCAAAAATACGTTTTAAGCAGTTCGTCAAGTTTCGATTAATTTTCTGTTTACCATAAATAACCTTTGCATGTTCTTTTTAGTTCAAACAAAACCACGGTTTATGAACAGTCTACACTGCAATTTTGAGCACCAGAAACAACACGGTTTCATGTAATTCAAACAAAATTTACGGTGCCCTTGTTTCTAAATTCATTTTTGTGTAGTAAAAAAAAGTTCTAACTAAAGTCGGGAAGAAACTTAGCCGACAATTGCGCGTAGTCAAGGTTGTCCAATCGGCGCGGCGCGGGACACTGTGATTGGTTTGAAGTTTAAGTGGGCGGGGATATGTCGAACAAAAAAATGATTAAAAATGTCAAAAAATGCCCTGTTTGAGTCGGGTTTTCGAAGCACGGACACAATAATTCACGTTAAGTAAACTTTCTGATTTCAATAGCTTTAAATGTTCAACAGAATATTCTTCAAGGCCGGCATTTGTTCTTCACCGTAAATTACGTCAGACGCGCAATTGGTCGCTTATTCTGTCAATGACTATAGTACACCGTATATTTCTGTCTACGCTCTGTTAAAAATAAGGACAAGTCACGCCATTTATCACGACTACCCATGCACACAATGGTTCAGTGTCGCAAGCATGTTCCTATGATAAAGAACTTTGAAGTCCTCTCTATTTCTATTATGTCTTTCCAAATTTTCACATCGTCAATATGAATTAGTAAATTAGTGATTGATGCGAAAGTTATCAATATTTTTAAATTAATCATTGCATCCACGCACATCTTGAATTAAAAATAACAAAACAGAAAATTATAAAATAGAAAGGAGAATTACGGATTTCCAAAGGAGACTCCGGACAGCAAGTTGACCACTTTGAAAAGGCTGTATGACAAAATAATTTTTCAGATTAAGGTTTCATCATAAAAAAACCCAGGCCTATATCTACAACTTCTGACATTAACATTTATTCTATTGGATTCGATCAGTTTAGATTAAAAAGTCGCCTGTTGAAATCAATAAATTGAATCAAAAAATTGAAATCATTGGAATATAAATGTAATAGATTAAAAATTTTAATCTAAATTCAGATTTTTCCACCATTTCGCTAGAAATGTAGAAGATTAAAGGTGGTATCGCGATATTTTGATACTCCTTTGTTTGTATTATATACTATTATAGCAGGACCGTTCAGAAATTCTATGAGTTTATGATTTTTTCGACCAGTAAGTTGTTAAACCAATCTAGATTGCTATATTGTTTGTACGGATCTCAAGACAAGACAAGGCAAAAAACCCGGTCGCCTGTAAAAGTCAATTAGACAATGAAGAAGGGAAAATGAACGAGAAGAATATCAATAGCCAGTGTTTGCACAATATAAGACAAAAAACAACGGTAATTTAGTATTGGGGTTGGACGGATAATGATGTAAACTTTTATCTCAAGAAGATTACTTAAAAGGTCTTATACTTTAAAGAGAGCTGCAGAAAAACATATTATAGGTCTTCCATTTTGGCGAGCGGAATTAGGATCGCCAGATTAATGAAAAATTGGTTCCAATTATATCTTCGATAGCGCTTTGCCTACATCGTAAGGCGCCTCCATAACTCTCAGCTGAGTATTATTATATGGTTATTCCAGGACCGACTTTTGATCATACCTAATTTAAAACAGAATGGAACCATCATACGCGAGTTCTTGGTTGTTTCATTATTTATTTGTGAGGCTGTGTGTTGGCAGCGATTTTGCAGAGTAAAAGGAAAACTTTTTCTTTTCGGTGAAAAAACGCGGAAACCAGCTAGACGGTTACACTGATAAACACAAGTTTACAGTTTGAGATTTTGTTTCAAAACTTGTTTCTAAACGAGGAATAAGGCTTTAAGATTGAAAAAAATCCAACGCCGCTGCGTACATGAATTGAAACAAAAAATTGTTTTTTAGTATGAAACTATAGGGTTTATCGATTCGAAGCTGGGAGAAACATCGTTTTTCGATCGAAAACATAACAATCTTTCATATCAAAATTTGGTAAAAGTAGCTTTTCGCAGGTTTATCGAATTTGAAATGTAAAACTTCGCTAAAGGAAAACTATTTTATTTGTAGAGGTTGTCTATGCCCATTATAGCAAAAGTATATACACAATAGAAAGAGAACATTTTTTCACCGAAAAAAAGGTTTATCGCGTAAAAAAGGATTTTGGGAATGAAAAACACGTTTTTCTCTTTAGTGGGCATACATGGACACAACAAGCTCTAATAAGAACAAAATTTGAATAGTTTATGATAGGCAAAAAAAGTAGTTGTTCAACCTCATGTGGCGCAGCTTCCCGAGTGATCAGGTGTACAAAAATCACATTTATCGCGTTTTATGGCGTTTTTTCCCTTTTCTAGAGACTATTTTTTTGGGGGGGGAGGCGGAATGGTCAAGAACAAAATTGGCGCAAAATAAAGGGTCTAAAAATCGCAATAAAAAAATTTCCGCGTGGCGGTTATTTTTCTTCTAAAAAAAACGCATAGGCGCTTCGGGTTTTTGGCCTGTATGAAGCCGAGACATGCTTCTTTTTCTGGTTTATAAGCGCCTATGCGTTGATGTTTTAGTCAAAAAAGCTAAGGCGCTAGTGGGAAATTCTTGATGACCCTGGGACAGAGAATAGGAGAATAGACACAATCGTGCCATTTAGTGCCTCACTGTCAGCGTAGCATCGTTATTTGCATTAATACCAATTGTTATTTTCTTGCAAAGTTAATGGACAGGTGAGGAGAGACCTGGCAAATTTCTAAATCACTGGGTATTTCCTAAGTTGAAATTGGCAGAGAAAAATTTTCCTCCACAGTTACCTAACCAATAAATTATTGGGAAGCCAAAACCTAAAAAATACAGAAACCAGAAAAGAATTTTGTCTCCGGTCATCTCTGCAAATGATCTATGCAAAAATCAACACAAAATAATAGCATTACATAAGCTTGTTGCCACATGTCCTTAACATTCCTGCGTGTCTTACAATAGAA
>JAMKCH010044858.1:0-17424 GCA_023653785.1 Ophioderma brevispina | reverse complement strand
CCGAGGAAAGGGTTGATGGAGTGGGCGATGAGGAAGAGGGTATACCAGATGAAGTTAGAGCGGTGATGAGTGTCCTGTATGAAGGAGCAAAACAAGAGTTAAGAGTAGGGTCTGAGTTGTCTGAGTGAAGTTTTTTGGAGGTAAGGTGGGGTGCATCAGGTTCTGTGCGTCGCCGTTGGTGTTTTGCAATTGTGGTTGATGTGGTTACAAATAGTGCAAAAGAAGGTTTTGATGAGTGAGAGTTGTATGCTGATGATTTAGTTTTAATGTGTGAGACAATTGAGGGTTTGAGGGAGAATTTTGGAAGTGAAAATGCATTTGATAGTAAGGGCCTGAAGGTAAACCTTGGGAAGACTGAAGTGGTGGTGAGTGGGGAGGAGGGGAGGTGTTAGTGAGTAGGTGGACCCATGTGGAATATGTGGAAGAGGGTGGAGGCAAATTCAGTGTGGTGTGGAATGTTGGAAATGGATTCATGGGAGATGCACAAGATGAGAGAGTGACCCAAGTTTGGCAAGACTTTGTGTGTGGAAGATGCAAAAGGGAGTGAGGGAGTGGGGAAGGAGTGGAAAGTTGTGTGATGAGTGGAAACAGTGAGGAGTGTCACATCCCTAGGGGACCGGATAGTGGCGGGTGGTGGATTGGAGGCGGCCTGTGACAGCCAGAGTAAGGTATGGGTGGGTTGAAGTTTTAGAAATGTGGAGAGTTGTTACTTGGGAAAGATTTCCTTTGATGAAGCTGAAAGGATGGTGTACAAGATGTGTTGTGTGAGATCGTGATGCTGTATGGGAGAGACATGGTGCCTGAGTGAAAAGGAGATGGGGATTTTGAGAAGGGCATAGAAAGCAATGGTGAGAGCAATGTGTGGTGTGAAAATGATGATCGGAAGAAGACTGAGGATTTTATGCAGATTTGGGTTGGGAAAGGCAGCTGACGCGAACTTGGCGAAGGCTAATGGTGTACAATGGTATGGGCATATGCTGCGGAAAGATGAGGAGCATGTTTTAAAAGGGCTTTTGAGTTTGAGTGGGCAGTTTGAGGAAGATGGGCCCGACAAAGAGGACATTGAGGAAGCAAGTGGAGGAGAGAGTAGGAGTTGGGTTGAGGAGGGGATGCGTTGAATCGGGCAAAGTGGAATGAGGTAATAAGGGCGATTGCTACAAATGTGAGTGAATCCGCCACCCCCGGTTGTCTGGTACAAAACCATTTAAAACTTGGGTTTACTACTACTACACGCCTATATTAAAATTTGTTAGTATAGTATATGGCCTATGTAAATCGCTATTTTTCATGGGGCAAGATTCCCCACAGGGGGCAGTGCCCCCCTGCCCCCCCTGGGTTACGCCACTGTACATCCAGTTTGCCCTAGGAATTAAAAACATCAAGACCTAATGCTGTCTTTTTCCCTTGCAAGAACCTCACAAAATGTCACAAACAGCCCTGATACATCTTCATAGAGGATTATTGTGTATTATCATACAAACGTGCACATCGTATTTCTTCCTATTTTGCTGTATTTTGCGTTATCATGATAAACCTCTGTATGAGACAATTGTGAATTAGTGCCTTGCATTTTTTTTTATCCCTTCATGTCGGAGGTGAAATCCAACAAGTTCATCATAGGTCTTCATATTTCCATACAGACAGGAACCACGCAGGATCATGGGATGAGTACATCATCACGTGATTCCAGTCCTGCACGAGTTTGCTGATGACGCTTGTGTGTAAGGTTGAGAAAATATGTGGTAGGGAAGTTAATAACTGTGCACCATCTTTTTGAGCTTATTATTTGAAATTGGAGCTGAGTATTGTGGGTCTTGGGAATTTTCCTGAGGCACACCCTGAGACAAGTCCAAGATTCAAAATGCTTGGGCTCATTCCATGAAGTTGGCAAGTCTTTGTGGTTTTGAGACGGAAACTGAACACTTGTGGGTGTTTATGTTACGTTGTGTCTAGCTAACATAATTATTATATTTACTGTGTGATGTGAGCTTTAAAATTCCACTTCACTTATTGCTCAGAAAAACAAACAAGAAACACATGAACAAAAATATTTGCATACTCCATTTAAATCCTTGTTGATTTGTGAAGTTCTACGATAAAATCAAGCTCTTCATGAACTTTTCCTACTTTTTTGCAGATACTCCAAGTCGTTCACACTGGGCACGTAGTGACCTTAAGAGACGCATTGCTTGCGCATGGGGTATAACAGGAGAACAGGCATGGACACCACATCTGCAATCAGGTTAGTAGGCATTTCTTACTTGGGGAAAATATAGGACAGGATAGTACATTGTGTGTTAAAGATTGAATTTGGCAGAACTAGTAAAGAAATCATCAGAGATCAACTCGTCTCTTTGTCTTGAGTTTTGTTTGTTATATAAATAGAATACAGTTTGAAACATTATGGTCACAGAAATAGATTTCAGATATTTTTTTTTTTTGTTTATAAGACAAAACTGTTTCCCTTTTAGCAATATTTCCTAATCCCTAGCTATAACTAAAATGTCATTTATCAAATTGATTGAAGGGACATTTAGAGATTTGGTGTGAATGCTTTCCTCAAATTTTTGACAAAGCCAGTTTTTTGCGTGTACACGTAGCCAAACATCCAATTAACAGTTACCCCAAATGAATAAGGGACAATTATTACGTTATGAAACTAAGAGAGATTTTTAGTATTAAAGGTGTTTGTTCCGAATTATGTGTACCAAGTGTCGCCTGATATGAGAGCTTGGCACTTGCATACACTTATCACCAAGTATCGTGGGAAACAAACTTGCAGTTTTGATAGTAGAAGCAATAATGCACATTCCAAGGCCCTATTCACAACTGTACTAATATTGATGGTTAACCATTAAAATGGCATATTTTTGTCTGTATCTTGGGAAAGAAATGGATTTGGAAGCTGAAATTTCAGGATGACAATAAGAAAACTACGGTCTTTTTCTGATATTAAAATCGATAACTACTTCTGGGTAAATCGGGGGGGGGGGGGGGGGGGGGGGTCCCAACGGCAATCGGAACACACACCTTTAAATGTCTGGATCAGGGCAATTAAATTAGCACAGTGGCTTATGGAGTAACTGAAATGTTAAAAATACTCATGAAATTAGAATGGAGTGTTAGAATCAACGCTCAGTATAGGTTTTGTGGTCCTCTGTAAAGATAGGGACAAAGCCACTGGATCTCTGAGCGTTACTTTAACTGTTTTGTCAATTAGGTGTCGATTGGAAGTCGCTGACTACCACGGCTTGTTTTCCTATCACAACTGACTTCTATCCAGAGAGATGTATCCTAGAGGCTGAGTATGAGGAAGCACCATATAACCTGGATGGTTGTAGTTTCATTGAAGATGTTAAAGATGAAAATCAAGTCAAGAAATCACTCAGTGATGTACTTCAAGAACTGGTGTCACAGAGACTGATTCAGGTAAATCTAAATTGTGTCTAGCTTCATTTACGATATTAAAGATAAATCTTAAGAAATAGTATAGCAATTGTCTATGAGAACTATAGTATTTGTCAAAATTCCTTGGACATGTATCTATGTACGCCCGCTTTCCCGCCAATATGACGTACTGTTGGATTGCATGTAGCGCATTTCACACAAAGAGATACCCGCGCATATGTCATGCCCAATGGATTACGACAAACACTAGTCTCATAGAAACTTATATAGGTAAATCTTGGTATGTTTTGCAAGTGACAATAATGACCAGGCCTATTGCAAAGGGGTTACTGGGGAACTACAGCACCTCAAAAAAAAATGGGATTGTGGGTGTGAAGCACCCTCCCCCATGGTTCAGATACCTGTAGAACCTTTTTACTTATAAAATTAGGGGTTCGTTAAGCTCATATGCATTTAGTATTTTTAATCACACCCAAAGTAGTACAATCTTACTTAATCAATCCACCGTTTAACTTTTAAGACTGTTACTCACACCTCTTCAGTATCATTATTTTTTTTACTAACTTGTCATTTTAAATGGGTTATCTGTAAACCATCCATTTTGTCTTTGAAAACCGAATGTTGCAAGGTTTAATGCTTCATGCGGGAGGATAACATCTAAGCCTTACTTTTTATTGTGAACTACATTTGAATTTCAAATGTTTCTATCATCTTTTCAAGAGAAAATGTGTCTAAGAAAGCAAATACTTTGAGAGTTGCATGAGAGAGGGACACTTCGCCAAAAACCATCCTGCACTGCTCATGAAGCACATGCGGCTGCCCCCCCCCCCACCAATCTAATCTTTTTTCAGAAAAATGTTCGCTACTTACATGACCTATGATTACTTAAAACTATCCATCAATTAATAGGTTTTTACTTGTTAGGCATTATTTGTTGGGACCATTTTTTTAAATGTGAACCTTTTAAATCGTTCTGTCAATTGAATATATATTATTCATAAGAAAGTCCGAATTGGAAAGCGAACATTGCAAGAATTTAAGACATTTTGTGCAGTGCATGGCTGCTTGTGGCCAGACTGCTGTTGATTTTGATTTTGACTTGTCAATTTGTCAAAGGATTATTTCCTAGGGTTAAGAAAAGTGGCCACCTTTACTGAGCAAAAACAAAGGAAGGGTATACAAAGCTGAAGAATTAACAATATTGTGTAGATTTGAGGTGTTTGCTTTGTGTTTTTCTTTATGCTGTAAAAAGTTGTTGAATATGACGCTTTTACAAATGTTCATTCATGTGTAGAATAAGCCAGAGAAAGTTCTGGTAAAACATTACATTTTATTGGAAGATTGTTGGGATTGAAATCAGTGGTGAAGACTTAATTTTGTTCTGGTCTTGCAGGGATTTTAACTTGTCGTAATCCCACAAAGAGCTAGCAAGCCTTGCCCAGCAGGGATTCAGTAAACTACCATTGGTTACTGATAAGAACAGGGAAGATTGTGAATGATTTTGTGTATAAAATAAGTTTCTATGTTTACCTGCAAGCCCAATACATAAAAATCATATGATGGGACATGCATGAATGGACATTACTACACGGTGAAAAAATGCAATCATGGATTGTGTGTGTTTCATTGGGAAGATCACATTTTTGCATCAAGTGGGCAACTTTGATAAGACCCTGAAAGCAAACAAAGTTTTTACCTAATATCGTATTGAAAAAAAAGGTTTGCCTCATTGTTTTGTCACTCTCCACTCTTGCAGAATGAGTATGTTCCTGAGATATGGCAATACATTTCACCAAATCTCACTCAAAGTTGGCCAGGTATAGCGTGGAAGCTTGTTAAGTATAATTGCAAAGTAAGTAGCAATTTTTTTAACTTTTTTTTTCATATTGGAATGCTAACAAATGTATTAAATCCACACCTGCAATTGAATAGCCGAATACGCTGTCGTATGTAATTATTGGATTATTACGTATTAGATTCACAACCTGAATTGAATAAGCCGAATACGATGTCGGTTGTAAATTATTGGATTATTACGTATTAGATCACCCACCTGAATTGAAGAAGCCGAATACGCGGTCTTTATGAATTATTGGATTATTACCTATTAGAACACACCTGAATTGAATAAGACGAATACGCGGTCTTTATGAATTATTGATTATGACGTATTAGATCCACAACTGAATTGAATAAGCCGAATACGCTGTAGGTTATGTAAGGATTGGATTATTACGTATTAGATCACACCTGAATTGAATAAGACGAATACGCTGTGTTATGGTAATTATTGGATATACGTATAGACCCCACCTGAATTGAATAAGCCGAATACGCATGTGCCGTTATGTAATATTGGATTAGGACTATTAGATCACACCTGAATTGAATAAGACGAATACGCTGTGTTAGTAATTATTGGATTTATTGCGATTAGATCACACCTGAATTGATAAGCCGAATACCGCTGTCGTTATGTAATTATTGAATTAAGCCGAATACGCGTTGTTATGTAATTTTGGATTGTTAAGATGATGACTTGCCATTTTCTGTTGTGCATGACAAAAATCAAAGCAGGTTTCTGTGGATGATTATGATACAAGCCAAGTTTCAAAAAACATAGTTTTTGGTTTTTGTTTTCTTGTATCTTGTTGTGCAATAGACTTTTTAAAACTTCTCAGTAGGTGTTCTACAATGATCAAGTGCAACTTAGAGAAAAATATTATCCTAAAACAATCTTCTCTTGTCCCATGAATCAGGCACGGTTTCATTTAGTCCAATTTAATGGGTGTTGTTAGGTTGATTGATAGTTGGATATATTTTCCCTTTCATCCTATGCTCCTGTACAATATAGCCGTGTGACCCAGGCATTAGTTTCTCCAGCAGGGGTTCTCTATTTGCCCACAGGAGTGTCAAAGGCGAGGGCCAAATGCAATTTGTGTACTATCTTTTTTATGTTTGGATGGTTGTGACCCAAACATCATCAGTTTGGGGGCCGCTTTGGGCTGTAGTGCCATGCTTCTACGGGGAATATCCACACCTAGAGCATCATCAGTGATGATGCTCTGTTATCTTATTTTGCAGGAATGAAATCCCCTCATCTAGATTGTCTATTCCTATTCAGTTATGGGGAGTAAAGAACAGCAATATGAGGTGGTTTCAGACCAGAGTCTATCACAAACCAGTGCAGAATGACAAGTGGACCCTGAGGGATAATCACATATGCTTTGGCAAAGATGCCGATAAAGAAGGATTATGAGCTACAGAGGGATGTGACCACACCTACCAATTTAGGAGAATAAAAGTATGATTTTGGGAACCGGTACTCTCTTTACGACGGAATTGACCCCAAGGCGATACCATTATTTTAAGGGGAAGAACGAGGTCCGGAGGCCGAGATTTTCCACGCAAAAATAATGGTTGTCGACGGGTTCAACTCGTCGTAAAGAGAGTACCGGTTCCCACAAATCAAACTTTATTCTCATCTTAAACAGCTTTATCATTTAAGGTCATCTTAACCCAATTCGCGATGCTATTACGCGTAAATACAACAGAAAGGACTGCCACCAGCCAGTGACAACAATCGAACAACCCGTTGAACGCAAAGATCATACACCACAAGACGCAGCGTTGGCAGGCGCGTGGGAAAGTAGCAAAACGCGGTTATGACGCGGCGCTTCAACCTAAAAATAACATCAATACGCAGTGTGTACTACCTGGGTCATTGGTCGAATTGAAAACCCGGGCAATACGCCAATGAAATTGCTTACATTTTCAAGTGTTAAGAATGTTTCTCTATTCTAACAGATACAGACTCTACCAGGGTGGAAAATGTTTTAAGTGGGAAATAATTTCTGTAACCTATAAACAGCTGATAGAGGGCAGTACTCAAATGGGCTACTTTGAAATCAGCACCATCCTTGATTAGTTTACCTTGCTGGCCTCTCTCCACCCACGTGCAAAATGGGGCGCTGTTAGGAATATTGTCCAATGAGCGCCACCCAAAGGTACTGATATGATTAGAGATTTGTATGGCAGTGGAAGTTATTCTAGTGGCAAAGCAGAGTAAATGTAATGCCCCCCGCCCCCCATTTGAACATTGTGAAAGTGCTATGTAAAGTACAGATTTATTTTATTTAAATAGAAAAGCTTATTGAATAACTACCTACATAACTTTGGCAATCCACACACACTCTGAAGCCTTTGATTAAAAAGGCGGATGGCCTTCACCCTAAAACCCCATCTGTAAACTTTTGCACTGATATTCTATCCATTTACTGTGAGAGCTACAAACGGATTTTGTAAGCCATAGAGTAATGTGTAACATTAATATTAGTCGACAAAATGGAGTACATTTTCACTCGTATCTTCCCAACCAAACACCTTGAGCCCTAGAATAAGACTTCACAGGGTACATGAGAAAAATAGTAGATTTCTTCAGCTACCAAAAATTTTGACCACTTCCTGTCAAAATCTGAGATGAGCTAATTAGTGATCCGGCAATGGTGCTTTAAGTCTTTCACAGAGGGAGAATAGATTACAAATGGGAATATTGAAATACATACCATCGCTCTCTTTGTGGACATAAAAGTGAAATTGAGTGACATTTTTCGCACAAAGCATAATCACTTTGTTCAAGAGCAAATCAGAGAAAATTCGTGTTTGTTGTAAATGTATATCTCCATTTGATCAAGTTGGTGGTATTCCATCATTCCACGGGGATTTTCCGATGATAGATGTCGATGGCCATGTCAAGTCATCCATGTAGGTACAGCATCTAGGGCAGCAGTGTAGGAAGACTCTTGATCTTGTCAAGGCCTGAGGTGTGTACATCCTTTCGTAGAGTAGAGCTCAGAAAAGGGTTACAACCAGCGCTCCATCTAGCTACTTCTGTCTGTGATGACTTCCCCACTCCACTGGATGACTGAGGGGCGCGGTTTTGACCACTTAGATGGCGGTGGGGGACAGCCTTCTTTTTCCATCTACATATCTATGAGTGTGCCCGTTGCAGAAGCAGTTTTGTATTTCTTCGTCAGCTCCAGCCAGTATTCATTGCAACAACTGCCTTGCCTTCCGCTGAACTTAACTTCTAGCTGCTTGAAGACACTTTCAGGTTGTGTGTGGAAGGTGACTTTATACTCCCCTGAACCGCGGCTCTTTTGGCTAGCAATGACTGGAGTTAGTAAACCTGACTTGGCCTCAAAACATCGGTGTTATGCTTGATTACTCCAAAGATACAGAATCTGAGTCTGAATGTCTCACGAAAGAGTGAATTTGATGTTGCAGTATCACCTGTGGACCAGCAAAAGCCCATGGATGCATTGATGGAAACACAAAGTGCTCACTCTGTCCGCTTGCCTGCATCCTGATGGTATTGATGCGTGGTTGTTCAGCTTGTTTAGAGAGGTGCATCCTCTTTGGTTGCAGTCGAATCTTACAGCAAGACCAAGGCATGATCTGTATCCCAGTCTGCACTATGGTAAGAAACCTAGGAGGTTGATTGGCATTGATGAGATTGCCTGTGAGGATCGGCAAGTTGCGCAGTGCCTTGGAGCGTGGGTGATGCCGGATACTTTGTGTGGAGGTTTGGTTTCTCAAATAAGGGTTGGTCAACACTTACATGCAGTTCTCTGTCAATGCTGGCAGGAAGGAGCTGGTACCACAAGGACATCGCGCGACTCAAGGATCATCCACCCTCTACAAGAAACAAAGGTGAAAGAAGTGATTGCAAACAATTACAGGGGTATTTCCATCCTTAGTATTGTCGGCAAAGTTGCGTTGATGCGTCTTCAAGTCCTTCAAGGGTGTATCCTGAGTCTCAGTGCGGATTTCGTGTTGGCAGATCTTCGATCGATATGATCTTCTCCATACGCCAACTACAGGAGAAGGCGAGAACAACAGAAGCCACTCTCCATTGCTTTCATAGACCGACCAAAGCCATTGGAATAGAAGGAATGGACTGTTCCAATCCTCCAGAAGATTGGCTGTCCACCAAGGACTTCTGAGCCATCATCAGATCCTTCCACACTGACATGAAAGAAAACGGTACAGTTCTGACGGAAGCCTATCGAGCGTTTTGGACATCGCAGTGGTGTTAAGCAAGGTTGTTCTGGCCCCAACGCTCTTCGGGATATTCTTTCAGTACTCTGAAGCTAGCTTCGGTACAGCCACAGAAGGCATCTACATGCACACCAGGTCTGATGGTCGGCTCGTCAATCCGCCGCCTTAGAGCCTAAAACAAAGGTTCGTCAGATAGGATCGTGACATGTTGTTGGCTGATGATGCTGCCATTTACTTCACATTCCAAACAGGAACTTCACCGCTGCTCATAGTCGCTTCTCACAGGCTTGTAAGGAATTCGGACTTGTCATCAGTTGAAGAAGAATAATGTCCTTGCCCAAGATGTTCAAGAACCACCTGTCATCACAATTGACAATCACACACTTGAGGTTGTTCAGGATTCACCTACCTAGGCCCACCATCAGTGACAGTCTGTCTCTCGATGCAGAAATCGGCAAAGCATTGTAAAGATCGCAGCTACCTTCGCCCGGCTTTACAACGCGCGTGTGTGGGAAAATTCCGAAGCTGTCCATTACAGACAAAGGCAAGCGGTTTACAACGCCTGCATCATCAGCACATTACGGTATGGTAGTGAGACAATGGAATACATACTTTAGGCATGAGAAGAAACTCAACAGCTTCCATCTGCCGCTGTATTAGACGCATTTCTGGGTGGTCACCTGGAAGGACATGGTGCCAAATTCAAGAGCTCCTGACTCGAATTGGAATCCCCACCATCTATACATTTCTTAGACAAAACAATATGGAGTGAAATATAATGTAGTTTAGGAATTATGTCAATTGCCAAATCTGTCGCGATATACTATGGTAATTTTTCTTTCGTAATTCTGTATGATGTTTGTTTTGGTGGAGTACGGTGGCACAGTTTATATGTCCTTTCTCCCTGTGACCATCGGACTAGTAGTACAGCGAATAAAAAAAAATAAAAAAAAATTTCTTAGAAAAAGCAGACTCCGATGGCTGGGCCATGTCCGTCGAATGGATGATGGCCGTCTTACCGAAAGATATCATGTATGCTGAGCTTACATTTGGGCAAGAGGAAAGTGGTCGACCCATGCTCCGCTATCAGGATAGTTGTAAGCGTGAGATGGGATACCTGACCTCGACTTGGGTGCGGGAGAAAACTTGCTGACCAATCGTCACCTTTGGAGGACGAAACAGTGAAGAAACACCTTGAGCTTGGAGACACAACAGATCATACCAGTATGAGAAGACAGCGAGCTAAAAGAAAGGTGCACAGATCCTTGGATATTCAAGCTGTGACATCCCATATATGTAGCCCCTGTGGCAGAGACTACCACTCTAGGATTGGCCTCTTCAGCCCAGACGTCGATGTTCACCTAACCTGTGACTCATTGTGGGCGCTTTATCCATAGTCGCTTGCGTCTGACGGAGGCCAGGATGAATCTCTCATAAATCATGCACCAGTTACTTAACCTACGGGCTTGAGCAATCTGAAAATAATGATTCATATTCCATTAAAGAAAACAACATGATTCTGGATGATACGAATACTTTAAATTTATCTTTAGACCATGAAATTTTGGCGCAGTAGATTGTGCTCCTTCCATCTGCTGCATCAGTACTCAAGAAAGCTTTAGAGGGGCTAAAAACCAGCAGAAGTGGCAATTTGGTGTTGAAAGAACATACCAAAGCCCAACCATCCAACTCATCGAAGGCTTTCTGAAATTCATGGAGGCCTGAATCGCAAAACGGACACTTCAGACGCTCTCAGCCAAACAAGCCCATTCAGGTAAGAAGAGTTTCCAGCACACCAAAGTTGCTTAACTTGTATTACGATTTGGCAGGACGCTACTTAGTTTCACCAAATCAAAGACAACACTTTTGTTTGCATGTTAAACATCCTATGTTAACATCTAGATCGCCTAAAAGCCCATGAATAATCTTAATCGTAGCTAGCGCTGAACAATCTGAAAGCATGCGGAACACCTGATCTTCATTGGCGGTGCCAGACCTTTTCGGGGGGGAAAACTGAGGGGAAAGGTAAATTTGGGAGGGCAAAAGTGAAATTCTGGGGGCCAAAAATCAAAAACTTTTGAGATTTTTAACAATTTGGCTCAAAATCGTGATTTTTGCCCAATTTGGGAACCTTGGCCCCAATCAACTAATTTTTGCCAAAAAAATGAAGTGTTATTTCGTTGTGGGGGGGGGGGAAAAATGGGCGGCACAAGCAAAAAATGGGGAATTCCCCCATCCCATCCCCCCCCCCCCCCCCACTGCTGATCTTGTCTTCAAGATCAAGGTAGTGTGCATGCGCCAGAGAGTCAATCGCGAACTTAATTGCCTTTCAAAAATTTTTTGTCCAATATTGAACATAAAACTGAATATTCTCGTGGTAAATTTCTTTGCTCAGCGGGTTCCATCAGATAACAGCAGCAGCCCGCAGTACACCAATGAGTAGGATTTCACGCACAGTGGCAAGACCACACCAACATCCTACCAACCTGTGATACACACTTACAGATAATGCCATCATATCAGCTTTAACCCAAATCTAACTAAGAAGGATGCTGGTTCGGTTCCCCAGCAGTCCTACCTCTCCTGATACAAGCAGTCTTAGCTTGCTGTCACCTCGATCACAATATAATATGGGATGTGAAAGCATCCTAGGTAAGTTTAACGTTACATCTACTACCACAACACAACTGTTTGACCCTGCCACAAGTTTCTTTTTTTATTTTGATCAATTTTACGCAATTGGTGCAATTTTAGTAGGGCATGCAAGCATATTCACCGCGGTAACAAATTCAGATGCTGGGAAATCTTGCCCATAAAGGCTTACAGAAGAGGTCCTGGTTATGCCATGTGATATTTAGTTTGTTTTTTTTATTTTAAGCTTTCTTTAGGCAGGGTAGCACCTTCAGTGACACACGCACTGATTTCCAAGGAGGCCCTGCATTTACAAGAATGCACATGTATGGATAAACTTAAGTACATATAAACAATTAAGGCTTAAAGCACAAATAGTAATGAATCCCCCAACTGCGTGTGAAATATAATATATGAATAATACAAAGATATCAGGAAATCAGAGCCAAAATATACACCCAATATGCTTAACTTTTTACGTAGGATTTACAAATGGTGATGCCTGTTGACTCATTGTATTATAGTCAAAGCGGCGATCTGCAGGAAGAATGTTCAATATTTTGGTTGCTCTCATATGGAAAGTATGTTTTACTACATTTAAAGTTCCAAGATGGTTCATACAAAGAGTTGGTGGTTGACTTCTGGTACCCTTAGAATGAACTGGGTGCATAAAAGTGAAGGGAGAAAAAAGGTATACCGGGGCAAGACCTTTAACACATTTGAAATAAGCTTATTAACATTGATTATACTACCCTATACATTAAGTTTGTCCACTGAACAGTGTACTCATCCTTCTTACAGGAGCTCTGATGTCAGCTGATAAAATTATACGTGCTAATCTGTATGAAGAATTGAAGTGAATTTAAAAGGTCATTAGTGCAGTTTGACCAGACAGGGCTGGCAGTAAGTAATCAAAATGTGGCTGACCATGGAAAATAGCAAGCATAATCAGAGTATCCTTTGGAACATAATATTAAAGACTTCTAATAACACCACACCGCATTTTGCGAAATACATGTAGACATCTGATTGATATGGTATGAACAAGGACATCAAAGGATCAACGTTACACCAAGAGATTTACACTGGTCAACCCTTCTATAGTATCATTATTACAGTGCAATTATACAAATTAGAGTGTAGGCCTAACTAATTTATATTATTTAAAAAAAAAAAAAAAAAAAAAAAAACTTTTTTGGGTGTTCTTGCATTTAAGTGAGTTTGTTTCATCAAACCATCTGAAAGTTGTTTAAATTGAGTTCATTTCAAGAGTATGTGGATGTCTGAAGTACAAGAAGGGTTGTATCATTCAGCATACATAGTACAATTTCAGTTAACATTGGTGGAAACGAAATATTGACAAATATAAATAGAAGAGGACCGAGTATAGAGCCTTGAGGAATACCAAATTGATATGTTGAAGGCAGAAAAAAGGAGTAGAATTAACGTTGACTGCCGAGTTCGGTTCGCTGTGAGATTAGGAAGATCGAAACCACTGAAGTTCAGAACCAGTAATTACCATTTTTGCAAAAGTTTTGTCAATTAAGAAGAGAATGGATAACACAGTCAAACGCTTTTCTAAGATCTCGAAAGAAAAATCGCTCCAGGAACCAGACTCTCATCCATGTATTCAAAATAAATCCTGATTACAATCAGTAAAGTAGTAGCAAGTAGAATGATTGGCACGAAAGCCTGATTGATTATCAGAAAGAAGTCCATTAGAAACAAGGTATGAATACAATTGATTATGAAAAGCTCTTCAATTATTTTGAAATAAGTGGCAGAACAGAATAGCAGGGGGGTAGTTCCCAGCATCTGAATTTGTACCAGTCTAAAAATAGGTTCTTTCCATTACTGTTGAAAAACTGTTACTAAGAGAAAGGTTACAATAAAAGCAAGGGAATTGCTAATAATTAAGTAGCCACAAGCTAAGAGTTTGACCCTGAAATCCATCAAACCAGGGGGACGTATTGTTAGACATTATCACATCTCTGTTTAATAAACAAACTCTGGAGAAATGAAACATGACCAAAAACTGGAAAATAGCATCAAGTTGAGTTAGATTTATTTGTAGGTGAAATCCCGTCTGCATTATCATCATTAAACCTATCGGCAAGAGAAGAACCTATAGAAGTGAAATAGTTATTAAAAACATTAGCAGTATCTTTTGCTGAAGACGTGAAAACCATCATCGTCTTAACAGAAATGCTAGAAGATTGATGAATTTGTTTGGAAGCAGTTTTTAATAGTAGACCACAGTTTTTAGAGTTGTTAAACATTTTCAGCAGAGTCGGAATAAAATCTCTTTTTAAGAAAGTGAAGCATATTGTTTGCTTTGTTGCGAAAAAAATTTAGCCATATGCCAATAATGGGGATCATTTGATTTAGGGAGCCTTTAGACACCAAAAGTAATCACAGTTTTTGCAAACAGTCAGAAATTCGCTATTAATCCATTTTGGTTGCGAGCCTTTCAGACGTTTTTCTCTGACTGGTGCATCGTGCATACCAGGCCTTTACAAAAACAAATATTTCAAAATATTCCAAAGCAATATAACATCATGACAAGGTATGAACTTGATCCCAGTTAAACTTCTAACAGGTATTAACAAAGTCACTTTCATTCAAATTCCTCATGGATTAGTTTTAGTTAGTCCTGGGAGGCGGTGATCTGTTGCAATGTAATTTACGAACAGATAAATAAGAGCATGATCACTCACTATGAAACTATAACACTGAAAAATACACTGAAAATTTTTTACTCTGAAAAAACTCTGAAAATCTCTGAAAATTACTGAAAAGTACACTTAAACCAAATACAAAAGAAATTCAACACTGAAAGCACACTGAAATGGCTCTTTGTTATTCACTATGCAAATGATATCTGTATACCATTACACTGCATTTGCAAATTTATAATATACCCGATGCTTCAGGATTCCTGCTCACAATGAAATGGACTGACACATCTATGAAAACATTGAGCCTGTTCATAATCACACTGAAAAATTTTGTTAATCTTCTTTGAAGAAAAAATCACACTGCAAAAATAACCATATAAGTTGACTTGGCTTAAATTGTTATGGTAATTACAGTACAAGGTCGATTGCTCATTCTAGATACGAACAATACAACACTGAAAATTACACTGAAAATGCAAACCTGACCCACTATGAACCCCAACTGAAAAATTTTCAGTGTTTCCTCCTGTTCCCTTGTCCAGGACAATTTGCAGAGATTTTCAGGAGTTTTTCAGCGTGACTAGTGATTTTCAGTGTGATTTTTCAGTGATATAGTTTCATAGTGACTGAGACCCAGGACTATGAACACAAGAGGTAGAAATTGTTCTGGCCGAGAAACAAAAAGCATATCAATAATTGTTGAATGTTCTCAGTAATGAAGGTAGTAGTCTTAATAGTGAGTGACTGTGAAATGGTTAGCAACAGTAGATACCTTTTTAGAAGGAGAAGATTACAAAAATATCAGGCTTAAAGTCACCAAAATAATAAAGTTCATCACAAAACAGAAGACCAATTTGAACATACAATCAATTTTCTGTTCTAAATAATCAGCTGTAGCATCAGGGACCCGATAGACAGTGCCTAGAATAATGGTTTAAGTTTGTGGAGATTAATTTCAATCCATTTAAGCTTCAACATCATGATGAGAAGATCACTAATTTCATTGAAATAAATACAGTCCTTAATATAACAAGCTTACCACCATGAATTTTGATGTTCCTATCTTTTAACATTAAATGGTAATCATTAATTTTAAGTTCACTGTCATCAATATCACTAGAGGGCCACGTTTCTGTTAAACAGAGAACATCACTATTGTGTCTTGTGAAGAAATTATATTTCCATATTCAACTTGTTTCTTAAAACTCTTTATTGAGTTGTGTGATCTTTAATCCCTTGCCACGGAAACAATATTAAGACAATAATGGTTCCTCACCAGAAAGGATGCTCATTGAGGCATGTCCTTTAGAAAACAGGAATTACCACCAGTACTTGTAGCATATACAATAGTTACACAATTAAACCATGAAAGGAAAAGGAACATTGAATACATGAAAAGTTTGTTGTGTGGTGGTCTAATTTTACAAGTACAGGTACCACATATATCATTACATGTACAACTGAAAAAGTGATAGATGAATGTTGACAGAAACAGAGTTTAAAATATTACAATTTTGTGGATCATGCAGATTTTTTTTTCTTAACATTTGAATTGAACATTGAAGAACGAGTAAGTGACCTAGCTAGTTTTCTGTGACATTACATGCTATTCATTATGTTGTCTCTTATAATACACATAACATTAACATTCTTGTCATAGAAAAACCCCATGATATTGCTTAACATAGAGGAGGAATCCATTGAAAGCAATGTGAGAGGTTATTCACTAGGAGTCACTTAAATTTAATATTCATTTGCAGTCAAGTGTTCAGAGTACTTCACAAAATACCTTTAAAAAAGGATATGCCCTCTACTGACTAATAATTCTTCATAAAGATCTATGTAAACTACATCTTAAAGCAGAAGAGATCCTGTGTGCTGGGAAAGGAATTTCATAAAATTTGTACTGATCTAGTAGTGGAATACATTTTAATAAAGCAAATCAGATGTAAAAAATCATGTAAAGCATTGCAAGGGTGTTGAATTCTTAGGCACAGAGGAGAACATCTGAACTAAAGGGATGAACTACAAAATATTAACAATTCTCAAATTATTCTCTCTTGCTTTATTCCCGTGCTGGATTGCAATCGAATAGTGTGAACAATAGAGGGCTTCCTCCTCACTGTTTTGTATCATGCGATGCAATCTACTGGTTTCGGAGGACACTTCCTACCTCTATCACGCATTACACAGGCGATGAAATACATGCAGCGTATGCTGGGAGGAGTATACAGAGATCGACGCTCTAGGGAATGGCAAAATTCTATTGCCTGAGTGCCGTCGAGCAGAATACATCTCCGAGGGTAATATTTTCATCAATTACCCAAATATAGAGTAGTCAATAGCTGTTTTATCATGTGATTAAGTTTTAACCAATTAGAAAACGAGAATTATACGTGCAATATATTAATGAAATAATATGTCAGGCTTCTTATATTTGTTAATCATGGTTGCATTTCATAGACTGTAGAGACTCTGAGAATCAGCCAACACATAGTAGTAATGACTCTAGATTAGATCATGTTATTGGAAAAGTGATGAGATACCCTGTATTATAAGCTCGGTAGAGTGGAGAATGCTACCACACAAGTACACAGCTTCTTTTCTTCGTTCCACCTTGTTTGGTAGTGAAGTCACTACAGAGTGA
>JAMKCH010044857.1:0-12743 GCA_023653785.1 Ophioderma brevispina | reverse complement strand
GATAAATATACAACATAATGAAAAAAAGTCAATAGGAAACGTGTGTCGTAAGTGCATTTTTAAAGGCATTTACAGATACTGACTGCTAATGAGCACCAGGAAGGTGTTCCTAACTTTGACCAAATGGATATGCGACCAAATGGGAATTAAACCAAATGGTGTTTGTGGTTATTACACCAAATGGTAGGCGACCAAAATGGTAGTAGACATTCTGGTTGTTAGATAAATTGGATGTTAGACTAAATGGTTATTAGAGAAATTGTATAGATTACTATGGGTTTAGACAAATTGAAGTAAGACCAAATGGCTATTAGGCAAATGATTAGACAAATGGACATCGATCAAATGGGTATTAGACCATATGGATATTAGACCAGATGGTATTAGACCAAATGGCTATTAGACCAATTAGGAATTAAACCAAATGGATATTAGACCAAATGGATATTAGACCAAATGGATATTAGACTAGTATGGATATTAGACCAAATGGGAATTAGACAAATGGTGTGTGTGGTATTACACCAAATGTAGTGGACACCCAAATGCCGCCCATCCATCCTAGACATTCTGGTTGTAGATAAATTGGATGTTAGACTAAATGGTTATTACCAAATTGGTATTAGATAATATGGGTTTAGACAAATTGAAGTAAGACCAAATGGCTCTTAGACAACAGCGCGGATTAACCAAATGGCAATAAACCAGGAAATAAGATTCCCTTTGAGAATACTGGATTAAAGTTTAGTCTCATAAACTTAAAGGTGCAACGAGAGATTTCACATATCAGGTGTCCCTAAAAAATCGAAAGTTCTGATTTTTGCCTTGATGTAAAGCTTTCCATCAAATATATCTCTATCTAAACGGATTAAGCTAAGAAATGTTTCTTTAGTACCAAAATTGGAAATTCTAATTGCGTAAGGGAGCAAATACAAAATTCAGCCTATGTTTTACATTGAAATTAAGCAAAATCAAAATCAACTGTTTTTCTCTATTTTAAAAACATTTCTGTACCATAATTCAAGGTAAGTAATCGATGAGTGTTAATATATTTGAAAGTACTATTATTACAAAATATTGGGGGTGCCTCAAACTCTCTTGTTGTACTTTAATATGTTGTTCTCTGCAGGCCAATGGTGGTTTGGGGCTGTTGTTTAGGCGCGGTTATTGTACCATGTGTTAATTCTTCCAAAAATTAAAAGTATTCTAGGCTTCTTTGGTCCATGCCCTCAAACGAATGAGCAATATTTTAACAGGGTTAATTTTTAAAGTCCGATCCAAACAAAAATACACTTTGGGGAATTCCCCACAGAAAGGTGACTTGCTGAGACCGGAAATAGAAAAGTGATTTTTTGGGGGGTGGGGGGGGGGGGGAAGTGAAATGTGGGGCAAAACTCCACATTGTGAGAAACAATTTTGGCCCCAAATCGGCCATTTTTAGCTCAAAATCACTGATTTTTGCAACAGGATTTGTCTTTTTCTGGTCGGGGGAGGGGGGATATGTCCATGTGCACAAGAGTAAGACCAGGTTAAAGTTGACCAGGCTAAGTTTAAATTGATTTGTCCAACATTGACAGTTATTACATTTTCTTTATAAATTAAATAGCCAATTAGAGATTAAAATTTATTTCCCAATTTTCAGTAATTCGGGGTGCATTTGAGGTTAGGCGACGAAAATAAAAACCCGTTTTACGGGCACCAACCAACCCTGATTTTTCAGTTTGCAGAATTTTTTTTTAGTTGTTCCAAAATAATGTAAAAAAATCAGCCTGTTTTTAGCGCAAAATTTATCCATTTGGCAAATTTTTTTGTAGCAAAATTTGTAAAAAATTTTTCATTTTTCTCTTGGATTTTCAGATTTTGGGACTATTTTAGGCCAATTTTGAGCCTCCAGAAAAGAAAAAAAAAATGTGCCCGACTGACGACCCTCTTGAAAGGTCTGCTCGCCCATAAAACAGGCTTTTCTCTTTCGTCGCCTTATGTGCAAAATGTATCACGCTTGCCAATAGACACTGTATTGTAATATCTGATTTCAGACAGAAAAAACAAAATTAAGAATTCTTCAAGAGCAGAACAATATGCACAATAAGATAAGGCACACATCATGTACTTAGACCAACGGTTCAGATGATAGAAATCTCAAAATTTTTAGTGGGATTAGGCTGTGGATCACAAAATTGCCCCTAAGAATTAACATCAATTTTGAAACTACTGTCTGTCAATTACTTGGATGTCCGGTTTTAATTAATTATTTCCAAAAATATATGTTTTCGAAATAAATCAAGTTGTTGGGTATCTTTGGACCTAAGACGTTTTTGACATGACAAAAGGAATGAGGCATTGTTAACATTCAAATCTATTGAAATTTGGGTAGTTCACCCTCGTTTTGAAAATGAGCTAATAAAGGTTTGGTACCATTAGTAATTACGTTTTGTGGAAGGTTCCATTGACTCCACTTAGTAGGTAGTAAAAGTTGTCGTCGGAGGAGATGATTCACAATCAATGAGCCTATTGTCTGCCACCTTTGACTGGTATGAAATGAATAAAGCCAACGTTGTTCAACAGACAAATCCGAACCCTTGTTATTTGCAGCGAATTTTTGCAATACAAACGAGATATCCAAGGTTCCACACGGGATTAATTTGAATGGGCGGCATTACAGGAGATAGCTATGTGATTCTTTTGATCTTAACCAATTGAATACAACGGGCAGGACCTCTATTAAAAGTATACATATTTCAACAATTCATTTAAATGCCTATGCATTAATGCACGTGCGAACACCGTGAATCAAGCAAGGTCCACAAATCAATTGGTCGCGTAACTTGCTTTGAAGCAACCCCTATGTCGTTAATGGTTCTGCCTAAAGTTTCAGAGTCAAAAGTCAATATTCACTTGGACCCAGTTTGTTGTCATTTGCCAATAAAAATCAGTGGAAATTGAATAAAAATCCAAACAAGAAATATGTTTTCAAGTTGGAACCCAATGATCTTGTTGGGTCCAATGATGAATAACAACTTTTCTTACGTGATTTTTTTCAAAATCGTATATTTTTGGAAATAACTCCTGGAAAGATTAGGGGAAAAATCATTAAAGGCACTATGTCTATTATTTGCAAAATCAGAAAATAAAAAAAAATCATAAAAAATCTGTGAAACTATTCTAACATAGTCTGCAAGTGATAAGACTGAAAGCAACATAATAAAGACAAAATTGGATATTTTAGTCATTACTGTCCATACAGACACTTACTAAAACATGTAATTGAATAGCGTTTCATATATCTTTGAAAATTTTCCGGGATTACTGATAGCCTTGTTCAAGGCGCTCTACCAACTTCATTCATTGGTTCACACGTCTGATATAATGTCATCATATATAAAGCAGTGGAGCATATCCCCCTCCCTAAAACTAAAAAAAATGGCAATAATTCACTCTATTAAACACCTAATTTGAGGTCTCCAATTTCACCTGGCCTATGTTCCATGCGTCCACTAGTGAGTTCAATAAGTTCGCTCTGAGTAGCACAACCACTGCACCTGACCACAACAGGTGTTTGTGGTTTTATACCTAGACTAGTAGGAACCTGGACCCAGCCAGTGTGGACAACAGACCACCAGGCGGTGTACCCTTTTTTTATTTGTTTATATAAACTTTCTCTAGACAGGGTAGCCCTAAAAAATACTAAAGCATTGATTTCATACCTGAAAACACAATGTTCAAAATAATTGAGAATAAATGTTAATAATGCAGTACAGTGTGAAAAATAACAACTGTGTCGGTTCTTAGCAGACAGCCTTGATCAAGGCTAGATCACTGATAGTGCTAAGAGGTGTTAGTGTTAATAATTAGTAATAATTATGTACAATATTAACACTTTAAAGTGTTAATCATCATTAACACTAACACCTATTTGCTGAGAGGCAGTAGAAATTTTCTCTATTGGCAGTGATCCAACACCTATTTACACATGTTTTAGTATTATTCTTGTTTAATCTCTGCAATGCCTCCTATTCATTTGTGGGTTAAAAATAAGTTTAACACTTTGAAGTCTTACAAATGTGTATCGGTTGATTTTAAAGGCTGACTCAGCGATTTTGAAATATACTTTTTGGTTTGTAGTAATTAAAATAGTCATCTGACTAAAGATAGTCACCTTAAAATGCTTAATTCCAAAGTTAGAGAGGAATCCGATTTTTCATTTTCATGCAGTTTTTTTTTTAACATTTTTGTACAGTATAATATGCCATAGGGATACCGTGGGTACATGTATAAAAAAATTCCAGATCCGGAATTGTAAAAAGTTGTGATTTTGGTTTGAAAACGGTCATTTGCAGGGCATGTAAGGATACCTATACTAGTTACAGACATACAAATCTGAAATCGAGCGAACATTTTGATTTGAGCTTAGTAATATGTCCCACCCAGTGATTAGTTATGGACAGCCTGTATTGTATATGTAAAAAAAAACACGATTGGTTGAAAATTGAGTGCGAACTCATCGGAAAATCTTGTGGGAATCGGCCTTTTAACAGTGTGTGGCTAACTAGAGGCTTGTGTTATTGGTTGCACCAAATGGTAGGAACAACCAATCACATACACTATAAAGTCAGGAGGCGGGAATTCGGAAGGATGGGTCTAAACGTTAGTCCTGGTTTAAACCAAATCCGCCGCAACATTTACTTTTGACTTTTTGACTCTGAACTTTTTCGCTTGAACGAGTTACCGTAATTAGTCAAATAAAATCATATTTTTTGTGCTTCAGAAATTGGAAGGCCAAGTCCAAGGAAAAAAAGAATACCAAAACAAGCTTCTGTCTCATATAAATTAACAAACTTACAAGCATGTGACACAAGTTTGGGAATAAGGAATTGCAACAAAATCCACCCTGTTTAGGTGCCCAACTTAAAAAACGACCTTGACTCCTTTCAGAATACCTAGCAGCCAGAGAAATAGCCTATTGTATCCACAGTAGTATAAAATAAATAACATTTGTTATTTTATTTATCTGTGATACAGGACTCTACCACAACAAACATGTTCTTCTTCATATACCTAGTGTTTGTTATTATCTTTGTGTTCATCATCTTCATCAGCGTTGCCGCAGCTTAACCTAAGGAGGCCGCCTTGCTGAAAACCTGACTGCAATCTTTTCTTATAGGGGAGAGTTGGGTTATTCAGAATGAGGGGTAATCCCGAACGCAGCGATTTCAGTATATTGCGACAGGAGGGAGACTGTGTTCACACCTTATGATTTTTGCTGCCTTTGGACTAAATTCAAATGTAAACTGACCAATATGGAAATCTTGCACATTCTCGCGAAAAAAATTAAAATAACACAAAACACCTTTTAGTGAAATTCAATATTCAGAACATATATATTTCTGGATGACATATCACATCTACAAGAAGAGAGAGAAAGGGGTTTAATAGATTAATAGGACTAGGGTTCCTTCACAATCACAACCGTTAAGGATTACCCCAAACTACCCGTTTCCATGGCAAGCAATATAGGTGTGGCCATTTCAGGTTCTTAATTTGAAACTCTCATTGAGGTTTTCAATATACATGATAACTTTATGTTGCAAGAAACAGAAATTGCTATTTTTGTCCCAAAAGGGGCTGCCATTGAAAAAAAAAAACATGTTCATGATTATAGTCGCTAGGTGTTGGGTAATCCCGAATGGTGCCATTTTTGTGTGACCTGCTTTAAGGCAGGAAGACAGATAAGGATCACTTTGCCAATTGTTGTGTTGTTGCCTGTTGTTGTTGATGTCTGTTGATGTGAAAAAGGGATTAAAGGTGCAACGAGAGATTTTGGGGCATCCATATATAGTTTCATAGTGATTTCATATTTCTTACCTTGTATATGGCTACAGAAATGTCTTGAAAGTGAAACAAAAGGCGATTTTGATTTGCTATATTACTCAATTTCTGTACCAAAGAAATAATTCTCAGCTTACTCCTTTCACATGGGGATATTTGTGATAGAAAGCTTTACATTAGTGCAGAAATTTGAATTTGCACATTTTAGGGACACCTGTTACGTGAAATCTCTCATTGCACCTTTAATTTCCTTTAATATCCACATACTTCGATGGATTTAAACCAAGCTTGAGTTAGGTGCAACATGGGATCCCTCGTTTGTTGTCAAACATCACATTCCAAGGGTGAAAGGTCATTTGAGGTCAAGTTGTAAGGTAGGCTGAAAATGTAAAATTAACCTCAATTGAAAAGTTGAAGTTCAATTGGAACCAAATTTGGTTTATATATTTATTGATGAGGTCAAAGGTCATGTAACAAGGTCAAATGCCATGTGAAGTCAAGTTTGAATATATTCTAAAATGTAAAAAGGTCAAGTACCAAGGTCAAATGCAATGTGAGGTCAAGTTGTAATATAATTGACATCAATTGAAAAGTTGAAATTCGATTGGAACCAAACTTGGTTTATGAATATTACATGCAAACTTGCATTTGTTTATGAGGTCAAAGGTCACATATCAAGGTCAAATGTCATATGAGGCCTTTCATTCACAAACCGCAACGGCAGGCGATACTAGTGGTCCGAGGACGGCGATGTATATTTTGTTTTAATCATTACTTTTTTCTATCAGGTTTAAATTAAGAAAAATGTGTATAGTTTTGCTTACACTTTATATTGATATCGTTATTTTTACCAAACCTTAATATACCATGGACTTATTGGCTTCAATCAATGGTGTTTGGGATTAATTGATTTACCCCTACACTGTAAAAATAATGTAAATCTCTTGTTGCACTTTAAAATTGTGTGTGTATTACAGTAGTCTGTAGGTATACTGTAAAATTATTTTCTGGTAACAAGCCATATTCAGGTACTACTCGGATAATTGATTAAAAAACATTTTTGTAATGTTTATATTATATTGGCCACATCTTCAGCTGGAAAATGTTTTGATTAAAATTGGCCATTGGGTCAAAAGTTACAGAATTTTTAATGAATCAATTTGTACTCATTTCCAATATTATCCTTTGCCGACCCTTTGAAAAATAATAAAGCATATAAAAATGGGCTGAAGATTTTCTAATGTATATGTATTGAAATAAATAAGAAAAAATAACATGCTTTTTACAGAGACACTGGCACATTTGAAAAATGGTGCGCCTCAAGATTTTTCAAAATCCAATATTTGCATGGTGAAGCTATTATATACAATAGCCCTCACCTGAAATGATTAAAACAAATCAACGTCATATGGGTAAACAGAACGATCTTATAATTAATGTCGCCGGCGACGCAGAATTCAGCCGACGACAAAAATGGCGTTTAACACAAGAACACGCACGCCGTATGCATGTTTCCTGCGAGCACACTGTTTGACGGGTCTATAACCTTTGGGGTTTTAATTAGTGAGTACGAGTCAAAAATATTCATGTAATATACACATTTGTTGATTAAAGTTATGGAAACTGAAAAGTTGGCCTACAAATTACTGGATGTTTCATCCTCATATCAATGTCTCCTTCTGTTTTGGGGATGTTATTTTTATGTGTAAAATATATTCTATGTTCTCTTTAAAATGGCCGAGACTATCATTGAGAGCAAAATTGAAGCATTAATATTTTGTGAAAATGTGCCAGTGCCGCTTTAATATATTCCAATGTCAAAAAGTTAAGATTATTTATAGCTTCTATCTATAAGCATGAAGAATTTGAACCTAATTTTGAGATTAAATTGTGCACTCTACAATTTTTCCACCAGGGTGACCTTGAACCCTTTCAAGCTACATGTAAGTTCATTGTCCAGATAATAGTATAGCAAATCTACCTTTGTTAATCTTAGATCCAGACAAATATGTCGATCACATTTTAATAACGTATGAAAGTTTACCAAAATTTGACCCCTGTTGATTTATCATCTTCCATATCTTGAAATGTTCAAGGATTCAAAAGTTGCATCAAGATTGGAATCTACAGGTCCGTGTTGCCTATAAAACCATCAACACCACCATTGGTGAAAGCGCAGGAATGGAGCAGAAAATTAGAATGAGCAGAAAAAAAGGTAAAATGACGCAGAAAAGGCAGACAGAATGAGCAGAAAAAAGGTGGGAATGAGGAGAAAAGGCGGAAAGAATGAGGAGAAAAAGGTGGAATGAGAGAAAAGGAGGAATGAGAGAAAAGGTGTGGAATGCGAGAAAAGGCTGAATGAGCAGAAAAGGCAAAATGAGCAGAAAGGAAAATGGCAGAAAGCAGAGAATGAGCAGGAGAAAAAAAGAATGAGCAGAAAAGGCGCAGAACAAAGAGCAGAAAAGGCCAGAAAAAGAATGGCAGAAAAGGCAGAAGAAGCAGAAAAAAATGTAAAAAAGCAGAATGAGCAGAAAAGGCAGTATAAGGAGAAAAGGCAGACAGACAGACAGACCCAGAATGGCCGAATGAACAGAAAAGGCAGAAAAGGCTGAATGAGCAGAAAAGGCTGAATGAGCAGGGAAAAAGGCAGAATGATCAGAAAAAACAAAAAATGTAAAAGGCAGGATGGGCAGAAAAAGAAAAGAGAGAATGAGGCAGAAGAATAGGAAGAAAGGAAGATGCGCTGACTGGGCCTTGCTATAAAACCCCAAAATTTTGAATTAAATTGTCAATGACATGCTAGGCTCTGTTCAATGTGGAGAGCTCTTATTAAAGAGAAAGAGAAAATAAAAAAAAAAAACCTTAATGCTGCCATTCTGGCCATTTCTGTGGTTTAAACACCATTAATAACATGCTCGGGCTACAAGGGCGGCCCATAATTCCTATTTTTCCTATATTTTGGACCCTCTCCGATTAAATCCCCCTCTAAGTTCCAAAATCCCTATATTCCCTGATAATTTTTTTCTCCACAGAAATTAAAGATTGATTTTTTGAATGGTTCTTAACAGAATTGATCCAAACTATTACCTTCAGAATCCCAATTTATTACCAGGTGCTCTTAAAACAAGCACGAACAAAATTGGGTATCATCAACTTTCATGAAGCCCTTTGTCAATTTAGGACGTTTCTTGATTTTGATGAACACTGATTTTTTAAGATTAGAATCAGAAAATTCTGTTGTCATAAATCATAGACCTGCTTAATAATCTCAATACAGTTTTGTCAGAGTGGGTAAACTCGGACTACACATCAACAATGAAGCAATTTGACTGTTCTCCATTCTTCCATGGGAGGGGCTACTCAAATTTGGATTGGTTGAGTGTGCAGCTGAGGACTTTAAAACCCTTACCATTTATAAGGGTCTTTTTGGTAGCAAAGATACTCACTTCTGAGGATTTTGCTAAGAAATATGTATCTTTTTTTTCAAGAAATTTTTGGGGTCCCAGGTACAAACTCCAAAAGATCTTGCTTTTAACCATGTTTGAGTCAGTTTGGGGAAATTAAAACTCTTGCACCAAAGGACCTATTAGCTAACACAACCTTTGGTATGAGATTCGATCTTTAGTTCAAGCAAAGGTGATGTGCCCTCTTGAAATTGTATTCATGTTTTTCCACTCCTATTCTCCCTGATTGCTATATAAAATATCTCTCTGCTTTGCACGCAAGTCACATCCTGCCTGCTTACTCTTTACCAATTGACCAAATTAACTTTGTAAAAGAACACAAGGGTCAAAATTCACCAGGTGTGAACATAGATTGATCTCTAAAGACCACTATTAGACCTTTGACCTAATTTGGGTAAAACTATAAAAGTTCAATTTCTGGTGCAAATAATGTGCTATGATCATCAAACTTTAAAAAAACAACCCGCCACCTCATAATGGGTTTAATCATATTGACCTCTAATTAGCCCTATGTGGAGCTTTGAATCCATTTTTGTAAATAATCTGTCAATGGCAATTTCTTTAGCAAATAAATTGCCACCAAATTGCTCAAAAGGACCATGGCTATGACTTGGGGTTTACCAGATAGACCTTTAGATGAACCCATCAACCATGTGACCTTTGACACCATTTTGCGAAAAACTTCAATTGGCAACTTACTGATCATGATACATTGGTGATTCATAGTACTGGGAAAAAAAAAATTGGGTGGGGGCCCCCAAGTTTGTTACATAAAAATAAAGTGTTAAGATAGAAGGAAATTGCAGAGTATTACCAATTCTAATATACAGAACTATTTGTGTTGCAAGATGCAAGAAGGCACAATGCACAATGTTTCACTGTGAGTGTGATTTTCCAATGTATCTCAAAATGAATAAATTAAAAAACTTTTAGAAAACTTATGTCCAAACTTTTTCCACCAATATATTACAAACACCTCTTTGATTAATGATTTTGGGTCCAAGTCCAAATAAGGTCATAACTTCAATGACTTGACACTATATAGAGTCATACTTGAGATAATTACATTACACCTCAGGACACCTGGATTTCCTCAAAATGGATGCAGTTAGGGATAGGTTCACATTCAGAAAGCATTTTTCCACTTTCCCCACTCATTCAATTTAACCGTAATTACATTGGAGTAATATCTGGTCATACAAGCCAGAGACAGTGCAATGTTCACACATATCGTTCTAATAATGGAAATTGCTGTTGGGATATACAATGTAAGGCACCCCCACTTTAAGTAAAAATACATAACAAATTCCTATATATTTTCCCCTAAATTTTTTTGTTTTTATCCCTAGTATTTTCCCCTATTTTCTTAGTTGTCCTATAGTTAACCCTAATTTTTGCAAGTTTTTCACTTGAGCCCGCATTCTCATTCTGCCTTTTCTGTCCATTCGGCTTCTGCCCATTTCTGCTTATTTTTGTTCACATGTTCTGCTTTCTGCCGATTCTGCTTTCTGCTTATTCTGCTTTTCTTTCATTCTTCTCTTCTTCATTCTAAATCATTCTGTCTGCTTTCCACTCTTATGCCGCATTTTGCTCTTCTATACTCTCATGTTTTCCCTGCTCCTTCTGCTTTTCCCACCACTTTTGTTCAAAAACATTTTGGTGCCACACTCCATTTGCAAAGTCTTATAGAGAGGAGCAAATACAAATACCATAGGGGCCTTATATAAGGGAGTTTTGTTTACCCCCCCCCCCCACACTACAGAAAAAGGTTTTGGTATTAGTATGGACCCTTACATCAATCTAGGTAGGTAGTACTCTCAAAAATTGTGGTTATCACTTTTTCTATCTATCTCTCTAACGGCCGCAGCTGATATGCTGTTCACCATGAATGGTAGCGCCAAAGGTCCCTGTTTGTCCCATTGTGTTGATAAATAAAGACTACGCTATTACACAAGTAATTACGAGCTATAGGAAACGTGGTTTATTTTCTCTATTCGGCATCAGGAGGACTCAACGGAGGGCGCTCTATATTACCAGGGTATCAGATACCATATCGTAACATCTCTCCTTTTTTCAAAAAAAAAAATGAAAAAAATATCTTTCTTTAGTCTAAATAATGATATTGATCTGACCAAATGTTCATTCAAATTTTAAAACTAAATGTCCATCGTGGACTTGAATCCAAATGGTCTCTCTACTAAAAATTTGAAGAGCTGTGATTTAGAATGCACAGTACCACCTTCGGAAACAAAATATTAAATTTTGGAGCTTTTGGGTCACAATAAATTATGCAAACTTTCACAAAAACATTTCCAAAAATATCGTTCCTGATGGCACTGAACCGCAATATTTTTCAGAGTCGAATGATTTAAAATAAATCCCAATCACATTCTACTGCTGCTGGTAATTTCCCCCTCATACAGTTAACTTCATCTTGTAATGTTTCAGGTAAGTCCAAAGTTTCGTAAGTTCAGTAAATCCTTTTGACGAAGTTCTCATCGAAGAAATCTGGTTTCGGGGCACAGCAAAAAACATATTCTGAAATTACACTTGATTAGCTAAAAAGTCACTTTGTAGTTTTTCTCACTCTAAATTTGGCAAACATGCTTTGTTACATTTTATTTTGAACAAATTACATGAAAAAAATCTAATCCACACTTTGAAGAAGACAGTCTCAGCAATAACCAGAGAGCTCCATAACAGCAAATAAATCACTTGCTGCTCACACACACTGGTGTTGTGCTTTCTGGTGACATATCCTCAGAAGTCCAGGTGTGCATTCTCATCTCTTGGAGCATCTTGAATACTAGCTTGATTGTATCACACTTTACATCACGAAGTGTTGGGGGTAAATGGCGGTAACCTCGTACTGCACACTTTTCAAACACGACACACAGTTCAACTCGACATGTTGAAATTTTTAAAAGGCGACTCTTAATCAACAAAAGACAAGTTTACTACAAGTTCAACTCGAATGGGCTCACTGTTTACTTGCTTTAATCTTATTGCAATCTTGGCTTCTTTAGCTCAGCAAACAAAAGCGTCCACACAGGGACAACAAATGACGATTCTCACGTCATGTCACAGTTCTTCAAACTGGTGTCCCACAAGGACAGATTTTCAATTCGTCCCAAATAAAATTTTTCTGATTTTCCTTTTATTTCCATCAGTTCAGTATTAACAGCCGTAGGCAATTAGTAGCTCGTTCCAAGAACTTCTTCGGCCTGTCGGCACTAGAAAACTGAAACCGATTTTTGTACAGGTCATTTTGTACACTACATTTTACAGAACGGCCCGTGTGTGACCCAGAAGAAAATCCGTCATTTTACCACTTTGACGACATCCACTACGAAGGGACTCGCATCAAGGGGGCGGGAGAATCCAAAATGTCAGAACACCACTTCTGACATCATGTGATAAATAAAGACTACGCTATTACACAGGTATTACGAG
>JAMKCH010044856.1:0-11590 GCA_023653785.1 Ophioderma brevispina | reverse complement strand
TTATGAGTGCGATAGTTCCTCCGTTGAGTTAATATGAGAAAGTAGCGGACGGTGGGACAGAAAAAGACATGGAGTGCCACGGGACACAATGGTCTGGCTGTAGACATAGGCCTGGCCTGTGTCGGAAAAATCACGCTTCAAGTTATGGTCCAGTAAAGCTCAATAGGTGCAGAGCACGGTAGGGAACGAGGTCAGGAGCCCGGTGTGAAGATAATATTCTCCGGCGGTTCATCTCCAGGATCCATAGACGACAACGGAATAAAGCTTGAAACTATATGTGGTGAGAGTCAACTGAATCGATTTGCCCTATTGTTCACCATTGTCCGGGCTGTGGCCCGGAGGGACCATATCTGTCGCCACACCTGGTATAGGCCGTTTAGTGCACAAACAAATATAAAATTTAAGGTAATTTGACTTGTACTTTATTCCGTTAAGAAAAACAACTTACCCTTCCCAACCCCCATGCCCCCCCCCCCCCAGGAACAGACAATATAACGAGTTTAAAGCGTAATTTTTATTGCACTTTATCCGTTAACGAAACTAACGTATCTTCCCAAAATGGGTATCGGTGCGAAAGCAGATATCGTCCGGTAGGAGCCATAGTCCGGGGCTCCATAGACGATAACGGAATAAAAAACGTGAATAAATGTTGCGTAAAGAGTCAACTGATTCGATCGCCCTATTGTTCACCATTGTTCCCGGACTATGAGGGTAGACGTTTCATATAATATAGAAGTCCCATTGCTGCAAAGGAGGGGTTACAATTGAGTCGTCAGCACTGTATATACGTGTGCAGTAGTGCTTTGACGGAATGAATAAAGATAATATCTCATGTGCATCAATGGGAATTCTAAATGAAACCTTTAACCACTATGAAGTACGCCGGAAAGGTTATCTATACCGGCATACGGTGGGAATGCAAACAGACTCGCTGTGCGGTTAGAGTGGCGAACCCCCACAGACCAGTTTATATATGAGGAAAGACGGCCCAAACGCCAATGAAGAGAACTGGGCTGCACAATGGATTGTGTTTGTACTTTATCCGTTAAAGAAACTAATTACACAGCCCCATGGAACAGGCAATATAACGATTTAAAGGTAATTTAGTATTACACTTATTCTGTTAAAGAACACAACTTACCATTCCCAAACCAATCCCCAATTCATGGGATGTAGGCAACAGACAATAAAGCGAAAACCTAGTATTGCAAGCTTATTCCGTTAAAGAAACTAACTTACCCCTCCCAACCCCATGCCTCCATGGAACAAACATAGCCTAGAACGCTTGAAAGCGTAATGTAGTAGTGCACTTGTTCCTTTAAAGAACCTAACTTATCCTTCCCAACCCCATACCCCCCATGGAAACAGACCAATTATAACGATCGTATACCTTCGGCTACACACCCCCCCCCCCTTCAGGGTTTTTTCCGGCTTGCTAAAACCCCCTTTTGGTGCGCCAAATTATTTAATGTGAAATTGTCAATTGGACATGTTCCGCTCCTTTAATCTAAACAAACATCCACCGAGGGATAGGTAAGATGTACTGGGTGGATCCAAAGTGATGGATAGGGGGGGGTGGTAACCCCCCCCCCCTTCGGAAGAGAAGTACCAACATTGCCTAACACAACACAGGAACATCACCAGGGGACACTCTGATAGCTATGATACCTCCTCTTCCATGAGTAACCAAAAATGAGGTACCAACATGCCAGCATACGTCACAATGACGTCATAAAGTTCGCATGTCAGCAAAAAATCTGGCATTTCCATAGAAACACACAGTGAAAAAATTCAATTTTAGCCAAAAAGGTTAAGAAAATTCGAATTTATTGCGGTTTTTGACTCTATCTGATGGGAAATGACTAGTTCATATAATAACAACATTTAGAGCTATAATAAGGGGTTTGAGTCGCTAAAATTTCAAAATATCAATTTTCCACCCATATATTCAGTAGTTTTGTACTTTCCTCACCATATGACGTCATTGGTGACTCATAAATGGGGATATTAGTCACTTATTTTGTACCAATGGAAGAAGAACTCTAAAGCTATCCTTTGGTACCAAATTTACAGGAATCGGTTCGGGTGTTCATTAACGAAATTCATACCAGGGAGTTTTGTTACAAGCGAGTTGCACTTTTTCCGTTAAAGAACTACTTATCCTTCCCAGCCCCCACCCCCCCATGGAACGAGACAATAATAATACGATTTTGAAGCGGTTCAATTTTTTTTAGTATTGGCCGCAATTATTACGTTAAGAAACTAAGCTTACCTTTCCCAAACCCCATGCCCCATCATGGGATTTAGTGTGGCAACAGACCATAAGCGTAACCTAAAAATTGCCATTTTATTCCGTTAAAGAAACTACTTATCCTTCCCAGGCCCCACCCCCCCCCCCATGGACAGACAAGATAACGATTTAAAGCGTAATTTAGTGTTGTAGGTTAGTGAGGGTGACCTTATCCTGGATCATGGTTGGTGCCAAAACTATACCCTGTGCATTCTCTCCACGCTTCTTACTTGTCTAATCGAAGGCTGAACCAAGGCTTCGGGATAACAAATAAATTATTCAAATCACAATCATCACTATATTTCTTTTAAAATATTTTCATATTTATGTTATTAACCAATAAATAAAAATGTAACCCTTCGTATACTAACAGTTGGCTTTCGTCATCATGCATGGTCATGTATCCAGTCTCCCGCACTGTAATGGCGAGTTATTGCCGCATATAAAAATTATAATATGCATTCAATAAAGGTAGTCCTGCACCTAATTCTAGAACACATAACAACTTTTTAATAATACCAATTTATTTTGTTTTTAATGAGGCACTGCTGTAAATTGGTATTTCCTTTGCTCCAAATTAGAAAACTATGTTTCGACCCTAAATTGGCTAGATCATTTTGTGGAATTCTAATGTTATTTGCCCATTATGTAACTGTCTATTATACCCCCCCCCCAACACACACGGGTGTTATGATCTGTCTTATCCATACTGCTGGCAATCAGTAAATTCGTAATGAAAATAGATGAAGTTTAATCCTTGCAAGGCAGGATTCGTCTGTCCACATGCCACACCAATCCGATGGACCGTTGACGTCGCAACGTTAGTTAATTAATTTGATTACAACAGTTCCAGATTGTATATAGTGAATTTATCTCTTTAATTATGCTAGTGCAACAAGCGTGGCCACAACCATTACACTGTGACGGCAAGTTTCTCGGCAAAAGCCCGTACTTCACAAGGAAATTGCTATGCAGGAAAAGGTTACTATAGAAATGAACCTTTAGATCCTAATAATCATCATATTGTTTGCTGTATACCTCTTAGAGGCAATGACGCCTTAATTTGATAGCTTTTGATAGCTCATGGCTATGAGAATCATGTGTTTATGTCTTGATTCAAGACCAATAACATGCATGAAAAAGTGGGGGATTTGGGAATGACATTCCGGGAAATGTTGATAGGGGTAGTCCACCAAACACTGATCAAACCATTTGCATGGTCCCAGTGATCAATTTTCAAGGCAGCAAATATTCTTGAGCTGTTTCATAGATCTTAATTGACCTAATTAGCTGAGTTGTACATGACAAGTCTTGCTTTAATTGAGCCTTATTAGCTGAGTTTTTACATGAACAAGTTCCCTTCTTTAATTTATCCTGTATTAGCTGAGTTTGTACCTGAACAAGTCTTGCTTTAATTGATCCTAATGAGCTGAGTTTGTACATGAACAAGTCTTGCTTTATTGATCCTTAATTAGCTGAGTTTTTGTACAGAAAGTCTTGCTTTAGATGAATCCTTCATTAGCTGAGTTTGTAACATGAAACAATTCCTTGCTTTAATTGATCCTTCATTAGCTGAGTTTGTACATGAACAATCTTGCTTTAAATAGTTTTGGCCTGGTATCCTTTACAATCATTTTGCTATCTGGATATTTTATGTATATACATGGACTTCGTTTGGCAAATTTCTTTGGATTATCTCTGCTCATACGTTCTATTTCATTTGAAAATATAATTAGATTGCAATATTGTAAGAACATATGTTCATTATAATAGTGTAAATTACGATATTACATGATGTAAATTATTTCTGCAATTTCGGCGTCTCATGGACACTAGTTTTTGTAACTGAGGTGCGTAAATCAAAAACAAAAAAAGTCAATTTATATGTGTGTTAAGTATGTGTGTTTTCAGGCTTTGAATTAATTCAAAGAAGTAACTAAATACATGTATGCCGAAATTTTTTTTATACATTCAGGGTTTCAAATGTTTAGGGAGAAGTTGCGGGGTGAGGCCATGAGAAATACTCGTAATTATCATAAACATCTGAAAATGCTCAAAATCTGGTTGGTGCCAGATAGGTACCATACCAGTGGGGGAATGAAAGGGGTTTTTTTTAGGGAACAAAGTCTGTGTGGGAGACGGACCAACCCACCCTACCCCCATCATCCACCAACTGGTACCATCTGGTATCAACATTAAAGCAATATTAGACATTTTTTTGAAGGGCGCCACCAATTTTCAAAACATGTGGGAGATTTTTACACGGTTGCATTGGTAACTGGCAGTAAACTATACGTGAATGGTTAAGCGCGAAAATGTCTAGTGTCACAAACGAAGGAATTTGGGCTGGAATAATTATTATCGGGGATCCCCGATAATAATTCAACGGCGTGGACACGGCCTTCCAAGTGAAATGCGCCATGTAAGTGTCTACGCTAGCCATTAGTGTGTACTAGTTCGGGCCAAGGGGTGGTTTCAAAGCTGAGATGTTATTTCTCGAGTGGCAGATTCATCATGGACGGACAAAAGTAGCATTTCCAGCTCGGCCGTTTAAAGTCCAATCTGGGATCCCAATTCTAATTACAAAATAGATTATTTGTGATAAATACGCATTTTCTCATTCGCGGTATCGGTTTCCTAGACATTACCAACGTAACTGTGCAAAAATATCAAATTTGAAAAAAATTGGGGGCGCTCTTCAAAAAAAGTGCCAATATTGCTTTAATTATAGTACAAAACATCCATAACAAAATGCAACAAGGGAGTCATGTATCAATATAACATGGTAAGCGTGTTTCAAAAAACTAAAAATCCTCTAAAAGTATTGTTAGCGGGCGACCCGGGCTGCGCTTTTAACACCTAAAATTATTTCCAAGGCTATTCCTAAAATTCCCTTACTCTCGCCTGTAATATTGTTGCGTCCGTCGGGACGGCAATTGAAGATAAAGTTAAACACAAAAAACCAAAAGACTCACAAGGCAACACTGATTTACTTTGCCCTATCCATTTTATTACAACAGTAAATTTAGTACATGTGTCCGTTTGCTCTCCACAACATAATTCATCTGTATGAACACCCGGGCCTTATGAGGCCTATGCAAATTAGTAGCTCATTCAAGAATGAAGGTAGCCTTGCTGCTCACTTTTCAGTTGTACACAATTTACAAGTGAGCACGGGCAAGTGAGTAGGACAAGGGCAATTGAGCAAAACAAGGACAAATGAGTGACCTTGCTCACTTACGGAGTGAGGACGTGTGTAATATCGGCAAGTTGAGCAACACAAGGACAAATGAGTGCCTTGCTCACTGGGGAGTGAGGGACTGTATATTGCTCACTGAGTGAAGAGAAATGAGCCATGACACTTCACTTAGTAGGGGGTTTAAACACAGGCAAGTAGCCAAGGGTAAGGTAATTAGGAATTGATGCCCCAGGCAAGGAGTGAGCAGGACCTGAACTATTACTGACTAATTACTGTACCAGATCAATGTTATGCAAATAACTTGTACCAATGTGCTAAATATACATCTCCGAATAATTGAATGGGGTCACAAAAAATTTTAACATCACTAGCAACCCCAGAGGTCTCGTGTCCAGGGAGTGGTGAACGGTAGCAACCACGCGACCGAGCTTATTTGTGATTGGAATATACCGCCCCCCCCTGGGGTGTTACAACAACAAAACAAAACAACACCACTCTAACCGTGTTCACTAATCCAAATGTTGAATTCAGAGAATATTCAAACAAATATGTTTTTAACGATCGGCCCAAAATTCAAACACTAATGAAACTTCATAATTCGTGGTAGCGTGCCATGAATACTCAACAAGTTACACCTTTGATTTACGCTTATGTTTACATTAACTTAATAGAAGAGACAAAACAAATACCATGAAACACTTTCTTTGTTCAAACATATAATCAGTGCAAAGATATTTTATTTCCTTAAATCAATAGAACACACAAATGCTTTCATACAATTTCAAGTTTAAATTTTGTATCTGCTGAATCAAAAATTGTCATCAAGGTCCAGAGAAATTAACTCAACTTTGGTAAATTTTATTTATTTTTACTACTTTAGCAATGCAGGAGAGTCCAGATGAAGTTCAAATATTCACTTGAAAAAAAGAAAACTTTTGCTTTGTTAATTTCTTGAACAAGTTAATAAATTCCTTTAATCTTTTCGCTTAAGAAACTGTATTATAAATCTAAATTTATAAGGGCCAATTTATTATTTTCTACTTAATCAGATCAATTAACCAATAATTGATCGATACACATTGATCAGTTATGGACCCATTTATCTGGCCCATTTGATCCTGCTTTATGGTATCAAGCCTTATTTAATCTTAGACCCAATATATTGTAAGGCCTATATTTACCCTGCTGCCCCATTCAGAGCACCTATTTTTGATAAGCCGTCTTTGATTTAGGAGACAACGGTCACTAGAGCTTGTCCTCAAGCTCCTAACTCAACCATCCTGACTTTGGAAATCAGGTTTAGTTTTGGGAATTATTGATGGTTTGCCTCTTTCCCACTGGCTATGGTTTGCCTAGCTTGTGGGCATGGTCTGCCCTTCTCGGGCTAATCCCCCGACTGAGCGGTGTTGTCTAAAAACAAACCCAGAGTAACAACAAAGACTCATCGAATACACCCTGCGTTAAAACGTGATTGGCTAAAAGTTTCTGACGTTTACAAATCCACAGCTCTCATAAAAAATTGGTGTGTCTTCTCATCTACCTTGGAAATATTTGCTAATTAGAATCAGCTGATCGGTCAAAAAAACACGGTGTTTCCCTAGATGTGAAAAATACAAGCTACATTTAGAGATTTCTACTCGTTAAAGTTATTCTACACCTTAACAAATAACACAAAATGCTTAAATTATTCGCATCTACATCAAATTTACACCATTCCCAGGCATTTTACTTTCAAAGAATCCAACATGTACGAAAATTTTTACGGACATTTTTAGAGAATCCAACAATTTCTGAAACGCTACTCACGATCTTACAAAAACCCTCAAAAATTGGTGCTTTTCGTGAGTAACATCAAACATCAAAAACTCATTATTTCTTCATTATCTGATTGCCTCGGAAGTAAAAAACTGTTCTCATGGTTCTCAGAGATCCGGAGATATATATCTCAACTTGGAGTACAAAATATGAGGTAGGATAGCGAAACAGGCACAGTAAACTGGCACAAAAGATACGTGAATTGGAGTCTACACGTGTGCGTAAACAATTCGCGAAATACGGGAAATTGAATGGATAGAATTGGCTTATTGCTTTAAAAAATAATAACCAAATCATCGCAGCTTGGACATATAACAATGTTTCAACGATCTGAATCGCCCTAGAAGTTTCAATGCAGCACCATCAGAAACAATCAAAGGTAGTGCAGGCCTAGCCTAGGCTCAGGCCTAGCCTAGACGAGTTTAGTACAAAGTCCAAAAATGGTGTCCCGTGACCTATGAATGTTTGAACAAACCAATGGTGAGAGTCGTTCCAAAAAATGAAGACCCATCTATCACAACCAGTCCAAGATCACAGTTCCAAAATCAACCTAAGCCCCGCGGACCGCGGGCGGGGACGGCGGGGCCCGGGGAAACCAAACACGGTAGCTTCTAAGAGATTTTGGCCAGAAATTATGCTCCAGGACCAGATGAGCATATGGTCCTGGAGCTATGGTCTGGAGCATATGGTCCTGGAGCATATGGTCCTGGTCCTGCAGCTATGCCTGGAGCATAACGAATATGGCAAAATATTCTAAGTCAAATATGCCTCAGGAGCATATTTGAATAATTATGCTGAAGTTATCCTGAGCATATTTGGATACGCAAATGGTCCAGAAGCATATGGCAAATATGGTCCTGGAGCAGTATTTGACTGAGAATATTTCTCAAGGCTCAGGGCATATTGCCATATATGGACCATATGCTCAGGACCATATGGTCCTGGAGCATAATTCGGGCCAAATCTCGTAGAAGCAACACGGTACCACGCGCTCGACGCAGACTATGCAAGCTCAATGTATAGTAATTCGATAAACACGGTTTATCGCCGATAAACACTGTTTTTCGATCGAAAAACAAAGTTATCAAGAAAAACTATGTTTTTTCGCCGATAAACAATGTTTTTCGATTCGATAAAACACGTTTTTCGATAAACTATGTTTTGAACTCGATAAACTTTGTTTTTCGAAAAACAATGGTTTTCGATAAACTAATTTATCGAAAAAATATGTTTTTTCGCCGATAAACACTTGTTTTTCGATCCATAAAACCACTGTTTTTTTTTAATTAAAATTAAAGCAAGGTTTTGATAAACCTTTTTTATAAGTCGAGAAACCTGGATTTTTCGCCGATAAACAATGTTTTTCGATTCGTATAAACAATGTTTTTCATAAACTAGGTTTTTCACTCGATAAAAACTTTGTTTTTCGAAAAACAATGTTTTCGATAAACTCTGTTTTTCGAAAAACATTGTTTTTCAGTCGTAAAAAACAGTGTTTTTAATTAATAAACCCTGTTTATCGATAAACACAGTTTATCGGTCTTTGAAAAACATTGTGTTTCGAAAAAACAATTGTTTATCGATAAAACATGTTTTCGAAAAACACAGTTTCAGTCGAAAAACAATGTTTTTGTCAATTTCATAAAAACACTGTTTATCGATAAACAGTATCGGTTGAAAAAATGGTTTTCGAAAAAACACGTTTATCGATCAAACCATGTTTATCGAAAAACACCAGTTTATTCTAGTCGAAACAATGTTTTTTAGATTTGATAAACTCTGTTTATCGATGAAACATTTGATCGTTGAAAAACATTGTTTTCGAAAAAACACTGTTATAGATAAACCCTGTTTAATCGAAAAACCAGTTTATCAGCGAAAAACAATGTTTTGCGATTTGAATAAACCATGCTTATCGATTACAAAGTTTATCAATCGAAAAACAATGTTTTTCGCGAAAAACATTTTTATCGGTCGAAAAAACCAATGATTTTTCACTCGAAAACCAGTCGTATATCGGCGCGATAAACGAGGTTTATCGAAGTTACTATAACATGGGCTGCCTATACGCACCTGTCAGTATTTTCTTACTAGCAACAAACAAAATATTCGAAAGTCAACTCATCACCTGGTCCATAAGAAGACACAAGATCTCTTTTCTATAACTTTATTCTCTATTTAACTATGTTTCGTTCAAGCAGCACGAGTCCATTGTCTCAAGTGATATCCGTGGTGTATCTTGGGGGGGCAAAAGGGGTGCTTGCCCCCAGGTGGTGGCAAAGGGGCCGCCAAAAAGCAGGAAAGAGAAACGAAGGGAGAAGAAGAAAAGAGAAAGGAAAGGGGGAAAAGGAAAGAGGAAAGGAAATAAAGGAAAGTGGAAGACAAAGAAAGCAAATTAGAGATAGAAGGGAGGAAAGGGAAAAAATGAAAATGGGCAGGGGACTGAAATACAAAGTATGGAACTATAAGGGAAAGCTAAGAAGCTCCAAAATTAGGGCGAAATCGGATTATAAAAAGGGAACATCCGAATAAACAATGTGGCAATGAGAAAAGAGAACGTATAAAAAATAGAAAAGGAACGGGCGCCCATAAGCACTTAGTAGTCTAAGAAAAGCAACGAAATATAATAACTATCGACCCTCGGAGAAACAGAAGGGGTGTGATAAGGTGACAGCAAAAAAGAAAGAAATAAACGAAGAAGGAAACACGGGCGCCAAAAAGGAACAAAGGAAGGTGCGAAAGAAAAGAGAAGAAAAATAGGTGGGCGTCCAAAGTAAAAGCATAAAAGGTTGAGAAATTTTTTAAAGGAATTAAAGGCGGCGCTAAAATAGCAAATAAATTCAGCAACGAAAAAAAAAGGCGTCAAAAACTGAAAAAAAAACAAACAAAAGGTTTAAATTAGTTAGGAAACGGACGCAATGAATAGCAAAGGCAATTGGAGTTTGAAGCGAATATTACACATTTTTTTGAAGGGGCGCTCAAATTTTCGAAATTGGAGATTTTTACACGGTTGCCATTGTAACTGGCTAGAACTATACATGTGAATGGTTAAGCTCGAAAATTTCTATGTGTCACAAACGAAGGAATTTTGTACTAGAATGGAACCGGCCTTTCAAGGTGAAATGACGGGGAAAATAGCGCCATGTATGTGTCTACGCTCATTGTTTAATAGTTGGGCAAGTCAAGTTAGGGGGCATTTTTCGAGTTGGTACTTTCATCATGGACGGACAAAACTTAGTCTGTGTTAAACACTGGTAACGTGGTACTCTATGGAAAGCTAACTACCGGGTACTATCAGCTAAAGGACCAAATTGGTACAAGGTCTGTGAACTTCAGTCGAATATTTTCCTCCTTAATAGCCCGGATGTCATAGACCTGTGTACTCCATTTCTCCCTCGACGAGGGAGAAATTCGCTCGCCATCTGGATTCCAATATTAGGAATGGCTATTTTCACCAGCCAATGATATTGACAATTGATGAAGTCATCAAACACTTTTTAAACTAGAGGCGTGGCATGGCGATCGTACTTTTTGACAGTTGAAAAGTCTAGACACCTCTGAGACAGGTGATACGCACGCTCGGGATGTAGGGTACGCGCACGCCAGACAATAGGGCGGCTAGTATTGTATAACCAATCGATTAAAAGGTGTTGTGTGGAAATGGAGTCGGGTTGCTGCTTTTAAAAATTTGACAATATAAAAATTTGCCAATAAAACGTTATTGTAACATCAAGGGGTATGTAAAGTAATATTATTTGTACGGATTTTAGCAAAGGACAGGGTCGGATATGCTATACAACACATTGAAGCAAACGGGGGGGGAAGGAAGGGAATCAATGGACCCCAAATACCCAAAAGTAAAATAAAAATAGTTCGATTTAAATTGCCCTTCACCTACGTAATTTTCTGCCCATGATATGATTTTGATTACATTTACAAATAGAGTGAACACGTATCTGTCGATTTTAAGCTGTAGACTGACTTTTTCCTATCAATTTTAATATGAAAAAACTGGATGGGGAGTAAGTAGGTGAAAAATGCCAAAAATGGGGTAATTCATATACCTCCTCACAGCTTTCTCGCCCGGATCAAATGTGGTTTTTAGAAAAAATACCGAATGAAATCCTCATCCATGTTCGACACAATCTAGTTCCGTCCCATTTGTTCATGTTATGGGGAATAGTGCTTTAATTAAAAGAACAAATTGGAAATTAGAATATTTAGCAGCGAGATGGTAGAAAAAAGTGTGTACACTCTAAAAGTACGGGTCAAATATGCACCGACTA
>JAMKCH010044855.1:0-12685 GCA_023653785.1 Ophioderma brevispina | reverse complement strand
TACCCGAGTCACAACATTCTTAAAAAACTTTAATAACTCAAGTTCCTATAGTTCATGTCATATCCTGTAGCTCAAGTAGTTTACCATTTTCAAGGAACCGTCCCAATAGTTTATCCCGTATAGCTTTCCGTCATTTTAATCATCTTTTTCTCCAAACTCACATTTCACAACCCGTGTCATAACCCTAGTTTCCGTGCATATCATACCAAAGCAAAATAACATAACGTGTTATTGATCATTTTAACCATATAGTCGTAGTTCTCATTTCTAAATAATGAACGTCCATTATTTCATCCCATATATCTTTTAGTGTTTAACCTTTTATCTCAAGTATCGCATTGGCTAACCCTTATTTCATGTTTTTTTTCTCACACTCTCAACTCCCTATAATTTCTCGTCAGCCTGCAGTTTTCTGACCCTCCTCTACTTCCTCCTTCGCCTTCCAGTTTTCTTTCGTTAACTCGGCATCCCTCACAGTCCGCTCTACAAATTACGTTTTCCTCTCTCATCCGTCACCCTCACCACTCTCCCTCTCACTCGTCCTCTTCTCTCTCTCTTACTGTATGACCATCTCTCCCACCCACTCTCTCACTCTTTCTTATGCCTCACCATTCTCCTCCTCACAAATATGCCCTCCGTTTTCTCTTTTCTCTCTCCACTCCGCAACCAAGACCCCTTACAAATTACATGTTTTACCTCTCGCGTTTTCCGTTGTCTTATTTCCTTCTCCTCTTCTTTTTGCCAAGTTTTTTTGTTACTTCACTTTCTATTCCTTTTTTTTTCTTTCTTTTTTCCTCTCATCTGGATTCCCCCCACCTCTACTCTCCTCTCTTCTCTCAATCCTCTCGTTCCATTATTCTTTCTCTGTTTTTCCCCCTCTTCTCTCTCTTCTGTATGACCAGCCTCTCCCTCTCCCTCTTCTCGATATCCCATCCACATTTTCCCCTCTACAAATACGTTTTTCTCTCCCCTTCATCTCTCTCTCTCTTGCCACCTCTTCCCTTTCTCCCTCGCTCTTTTCTCTCTCTCTCTTCAACATCTCCCCTTCTACAATTAAAGCCTACGTTTTCTGTCTCATTCGATTTCTCTCTCTCTCAACAACCTATCTTTTCCGCTCTCTCACTCGCTCTCACTCCCCCGTCTCTTCTCTCTCTCCCCTCTATCTCTCTCTCTCTCTCCTCTTTCTCCCTTTCTCCCTCCCCTCCCTCCACACCCTCTCTCGCTCTCTCCCATCTCCATCTCTCTCACTTTCTCAGCCGGCCTCTCTCTAACCGTTCCTCTTCCAGTGGCGTATATGCGTATCACAGGCGCACAGACGATCACCCACGAATCATATGCGCGGGCCGTGACATGCACAACGACGATGCGTTACGCCGCGTCGTGGTGGCGAATGTGTGTGATCAGCACGGAGTCACCATTGCAAAACATACCGTCGTGGCAAAATCAGACAGTGTTTAAGGTAATTACGCACGGGCGCTGTAAAGGCAGGGTTATGATTGGCCGCGGACAGCCGTTGCTACGCTGGAAAACGAGGAAACGCAATCAAACTCCCATCCGATGCGCTATCCATGCAAAGTTGCGTTTTAATAATTAAAGATGAGGCATGAGCAATCCAGAAATATTGTTTGCACTATTAGGATGTTTTGTTTAGGTGGTCAAATTAGGGGTAAGTTCCTTTTTATCAAATTTGTATTGTTTTGTATGGGAATTAGGGACTAATCCTCTCTTCCCTAACCGATGAACCAAAATGGAAGACATGAATGGAAATCATGGAAACTGTTCATTTCCAGATGATTAATGCCTCATACCAACAATTTGACACCAATTTTTGTCAAGATTAAGGCATTTTGAAAATTTGGCCCCCTCCAAATGAACAATCGAAAGTCAATGATCTTATCACATTTTCAGCCATATCTTGTAACTGAACATCACAGATCTGTCAACCTTATATTTATGATTCCTGATGATGAGAGAATTTCAAATGATATACTTTTCAACTAAATTGAACACTTGTGCGATTAACCCTCTTAATCCAAGATGGCAGCAAAAAATAGGACCCGTGGGACAATATTTGATTTTGGTACATCATATTCTTTAGTAGATGCGAAGAGATTCTAAAAACATGTTAGAATTAGTTTATGGGGGTGCATGGGAACCAGTGTAATGTGCTAGACCTATACGAGTCAAGCATGTTCCGCAAATACAGACAAGAACTCTCATGAGACAGTCGCAGAATATATGCCACACGATTGCGTATTAAGCAGGCAAGTGTGACTTCATGACGCATGTAATTCCAAAATTTAAAGTAGTCATAGCAAATGAATTAGCGTTCACTAGCTGATTTAAAGTTGACCCGTGGAAGTTTAACATTACACTTTTCAATGATGAACCGGAGCGAACGTGCATGTGGTAGTGCAAAGCACAGATAACAAATATAACGGCATAACGAAATGCTCGAAGGCAAAAACGGTCAATTTGAATGTTATGCGAAACTATGCGGCATTCGCGGGTAGTAGGTATAGTTTGTGTCATCTTAAGTGGAAGGTGACGTCACTGCAGACTTTTATGTTGCGCACACATGAATCGCGAGCGCTATGCTTGGGAATCATAGAATGATACGCACGCGAATAAACGCGGCACGATCGAGACGCTAATGTGAATCGAATAAGAGCATAATGACTCACCTTAACTTTAGATGAGGACAAAGTAGTAGAAGATCGGCCTGTAGGTCCCGTGACCAAAATCTGGAGACAAGGTTTGAACAGTGTTTGGGGTCACAGGGCATTTTTGGGAGGGGTCACAAAGGTCAAATAGAGGGTCCAAAAATTGTATCAAAATGGGTGTATAAAATATTATTTCGTGCTGGTTCATACAGGAAGCCAAAAATGTATAGTTTGTCATTTCCGACATTTATTAAGGAGATATGGCCAAAAATGTTCAAAAAGGTCAATGCACTTTGCGAAGAGGTCCAATTCGCGCTAAAAATGTAAATTATTGTCCTGATTTTAATGATTTAGTGCCTAATTTTTGGATAGTTTTCCTTGACATGCAATTCAAAACTAAGCAACTTCAAAATCAAAAAACCTAGCTGTGACCTTGAAATTTCAAAATGGCTGCCCACCACACACACACAATTTTATCAGCAATTTGTACAACGAACTTGATTGCTTGCACCAGTATAGGCTCTAGTGTTCATATACATTGATGCAAAGTATGAATCACTGTTACAATCACAGTCAGATGCCTCAATGTAATAGTATATGGGGAAATGTATCTACACGGCGGATTGCGTTTAGTCTTTTTTTTCCATATACAATTTGCACACCATGTTTTCCTAATACAGATTCATGGAGAATCTGAAAATCTATCAGCAAAACATCATTGACAACGCGACCTGTAATTTTCGGCTCTCTATATAGTAAGGCAAACAATTTGGCACCGTTTTTAAAACAAACCGTTTAATCTGAAGTTTTAACCCCGTGTGACCTTGAAACACTCGTTGTGCCTTGTAACTCTTTTACTATAACCCTTAGGTAGGGCATAAAACTATACTTTCTGTAATCCTCCCCTCTCCCCGCCCTGAAGGTACTGAACATGATGTTATACTTTAAAAACACATTTTGGCCCCTTTTATATTTTGATCCCTGTATTAAACTTACCCTAGTATTATAATCCAGAACACATTTTAAAAAATGACACCCATGATTTTTGGAATCCTCATACAATTTTGAGTTAGAAAAACCTTGGTTGTAAGATTGTATTATGAAATTTTCACAAAAATACAGTTCCACATATACTATTACTTATTCTGTGCAGACATTGAGATTTTGAATCTAGCGCACTGGTAAACATTGCACTCTCCTAACCTCCAACCATGATGCAGAGGTGATAATGGGGTATCTGGGTTCATAACATTTAACATAATGAATGCGTGTTTAATAGTTGGTTCTGGTTACCTTGAAATTATGTAAATCAGAGTGATTTCCTCTTCATTGTCTCCCATTTTGGCTTGTGCTTCGGCTATTTGATGGTAAGGGGGGCACACTTGATATCCCAGGAAGCAATTCTGCTAACATATTACAGTTAAATTTACAATATACTGTAAAAATTAATTTAATCAAAACACTTAAAAACATATTTCGTGAGTTCAGTATCCATCAGGGAACCCCAAACCACTTTCAAACCTTTGTCTCCAGGATTTGGTCACGGGACCAACAGGCTGATCTTCTACTATAGCCAATGAAGCTCAATAAGCAAAGGTGTAATATGGTAAAGTTTTCTTTTCTTGAGAATTAGGCGAGCAGCACAATTTTTGGATGCGTTGTAAACGTTGTAAACGGAATTGATCCTGATAAAATGGAATTACAAAAATCAAGACGTGAGATGATGATCGAATTAATCAGAATGAGTTTGCTTTTTGAGATAGGTAAGGTCTTATACGCCCAATCTGTCTTAAAGATAAATATCTTAAAGATAAATATGCGGAGCGGCAGATGTCACTAATGTGTTCAGACATGGTATAAGGATTGATCAAGTCGAACACCGAGATACTTGACAAAATTTTTAAAGATGATGCCACAGTCCAAAATTCGTGTAGTATCACTCTAAAACTTGTTAAGACTAGAAGCCGTACCAACGGTCATAACCTCCGTCTTGTCAGTTTTAAGCATAAGCTTATTACTGTCCATCCAACGTGAAATGGCACTGATACATTCTTGAATAGATCCCTTAGTTGAGACAAAATCCTCAGGGCCCCCAGAATATGAAATGTGAGTATCATCGGCGTGCTTGTGATACGAACAATTGTACTGATTAATAACATCAGAAAGCGATTGTATAATAAAAAAACAATTAAGCCGGCCCGAGTACCGAGCGGACGCGGTATGGAAACATAATTTACCAGAAACAGTAACTGACTGAGAAGGATATGAGGCGAACGAAACAATCAGGCACATGTGGTCCAGTGATGAGGCGCCGACTCACACGCCAACGGTTTGAGAATTGTTGAAACCCTCCGCGGGCATGTGTGATCCCGTTGAGTAAGGCCACTTCACTTCACTACTTACCTCAATTACTCTCTCCACCCAGGTGATAATGTATAGCAGCGAATGCTGGGAAGGTATACACAGACTTGTTGTGCTAGAGGATTGACGACCGCCCCCCCCAGTAAACCACAACCGAGTAGTCCTCGACCAGATATGTTACCAATTGTCCTGTGGTGCCATTTCCGCAATCACAGGTAGTGTCCTGATCTGCTCCAGGTAGCCCCACTTATGCAAGGTAACCTTAGATCTGCCAGTTCTCGCCAAGAAGAGGGATCGGGCACTTAAATTACATCATTTGCATCTAATTTTCATATTATAAATGAAAACAATTGAATTATTTTCCTTTTATTTTTGTGTTAAAATGAGATGTCGTTCCCAGTGGCAAATGGGGCACGAAGCCCTGTACGAACTAAAAATACAGCCAGTAAACTTCGTGATCCCTCCTGGCAAGAGGTCAGTTGGAACATGACCTTCAGATGACCTTTACCTTGGTCTATGGCCTTGACATAATCCACATATGCAGGAACCCCTACTGCACCTTAACCCCAATTCTGGTATAAAATTGGATATTGAGTCCATACTCAAATTTATTGGGTCAAGCCATGAGTTGAAAAAAAGTGGGCGAGACACAGCAAAAGCATGGAACCACAAACACCTGTTAACCACCCAGTAAATGGGAGCCACCAAGACAATGAACGCCAAAAGTGGAACCACCAAAGACATGAAATCACTACATAACACAGGGACCATCACACCAGGACCTTTAAAGCGGGGTACCAGCCAGGCATTCAAAAAAAAATACTCAAACAACAATGAACCACAAACACTGAGAACCACACACGACTTGAACCACCACAAAACACCAAAACCAACCGCCCAAAGCATGGAACCACCAACACTGGGAACCATCCAACACTGGAACCATCCACCTTGGGAACCACCAAGCACTGGAACCTCCAACACTGGGAACCAAACAATGGGAACCACCCAGATTGTGAGAATCGCCTACTGTACATCAGCAATACTGAAACAAACCCAAAAATGGACGAAGAACTCAACTCATGATCACCCCCACCACCACATCAACATCTTAAATTGTATCAACAATCATCAGCATGTGCATCCAATACAATGATATATTCTCATCACCAGGGTGGACAATCCTAATCTACTTGAAGCCCTATATAGCATATGATGGGGATTGGAGTCCCTGTCCCCGAGTGGTGAAAAATCGGCACCCAGTTTTCTGCTGGCCAATTTGATACTCAAACTCTCATTTTTTTGTTTGGTCTCTACCATTTATAGTAATATAGACGGAAGATTCTCAAACATGATAATGGGTTAAATCGGACTTCAATTTTTCTTCGAAGACCTGCAAAACTAAAACCTAATAACCAAACTGGAACACACACGCACACGCAACCACATGCTCTCCTCTCGTAAAATTCTCCCTTCTGCTTTTCAAGTCGGGAATAAAATGGCTACACCTTGTGTTATTGTGTGATGGCATCAAAACATTGCAAATATTAGGGCGACGAAAAAGAAAAACCTGTTTCCGGGCGAGCGGACCTTTCGAGTAGGGTCGGTCGGCGATTTTTTTTCTTTTTTTTTCTTTTTCTTTTCTGAGCTCAAAATTGGCCTAAAATAGCCCAAAATCTGAAATCAAGAGAAAAATGAATTTTTTTACCAACAAATTTTCTTAAAAAAAAATTGCCAAAAATTAATAAATTGGGGCTAAAATAGGCTGATTTAACATGATTTTAGGAAAAAACTAAAAAAAAATTCTGCAGAACTGAAAAATCATGGTCGGTTGGGGCCCGTAAAACAGTTTTTTTTTTTTAATTTTCGTCCGCCATTATGGTATATTGTTTTCCAATTTATTATAAAGCAAACCATGAGCCTTTTGTAATATATAAATCTGACCGTTTTTGTAACTAGCTGATTACTTTATACTCGATGAAGTCATCGGTTCTCAGTGTAAAGAAAACCCAAAAATTTGGTGTACTGTTTTTCACGTTTATAACGAAAACCAATGGTTTGTTCTGAGAAACAAAACTAACAATGGACATGCTAAGGTGCATTGTAATTGCTTGCATGGGTAATCTGCTCTATTGTGCAAAGTTTGTAAAGACATGGTATCTAAAACTTTTAAATTTTGAATATCCTTGGTTCCCCGTGTAAATGGGACACCGGACAAACCAAATGGTGTCCCACTACATTTGTGCTTGAAAGTTAGTAGTTAGTTAACCAAGAGTGGTTTTTAAATCCGGTTTTGTCCCGCTAACAGGGGTGGCCAGATAACCTCACACTCAGCAATAATGCTGTTGTGAGGATTAATTTGGATCAAAAATAATTGACCGGATGCCCTTCCTGACGTTAACCCACAGTTTTCGGCGGTGGGCCTATATCCTTTGGGCAACCACGCCCACTATCCAAGGCCAAATGTGCTGAATGGCGGCCATTAGCTCTCCAGAGCTGACGCCCTTGTATGTAGATCTTCTTTTTCATTCTATCAGGGTAAACCAGCTACCCTCCTCATCAGATTGTTTTATATGCAGACATGACCACTTGTACTATTAATATTAATGTGCACCATCCAATAACCGAAATCTACCTGTAAAACTATATAAATGTCATATCTTAAAATCATGCCCATCAGAATGAACCACAATTGCACACAGGAATACTTCAATATTCTACTCTAAAAACATGTCACTGACGAAGCAGTTGCAAAACTGACACAACAGTGAAATGTGCTGACATGGAACCACTTGCTGTATTAGATGTCATGGGCCTGGAAATTTCAGCAAGGTAGAGTTTCAAAGCATAATGAAATGATGGTGATGCCACTTACTATCAATAAGTGTGTGTGTGTGTGTGTGTCCACCATGTGCTTGGAAGCATTCCGTGCATCTCAGCTACACACGCTGTTTCTGATGCAGTCTTGGAGGAAATTGTTCCACTTTACTCGCTGAAATTTCCAGGGGCAAATAATTCTCAGCTTACTCCTTCAGATGGGAATATTTTATGGAAGGCTTCAAACATCAATGCAAAAATCAGGGTTTTCAATTCTTTTACGGACATCGGATATGTGAAATCTCTCGTTGCAGCTTTAAGAAAAAACGTTGCTAATTTTCCCAATTTTACATTTGATTGCAGTTAGCTATTGTAAATATTTTCTTCCAACAAATTTGTATTTACAAATTGCAAGAACTTGAGATACGATCTCTCCATTCATTTACATGTATGCTTACGTATGATTCATTAAAAAAAATCCTTTAAAAGGAAAGGGCGTGCAAAATAGAAATTTCCAATTGAAAGGTATGAATATGGTTATACCCCGGGGTTATACTTATAGGCTATAGCAGTTATATTTCCACAATAAACACATGATCTTCGGAGGTCGGAGAGAAATAGATGTCTTATATAAATCAAGGCATTTTGGGCTAAAAGATTAGCCAAAAAAGTAATCCACCCGAAAGAGTATACATATTTTAAATTTGCAGGAATAGCTTATGAAAGTGAAGAATAAATCTGTAGAATATTCTCTTAAGTTATTTTTTCTAAGCGAAAAATTGATAGAAAAGGAAGAAAACAGCAGTGTCCAAAGATATGAATCTCCATCCATTTAAGTGTTGTAGTAAGTGTCTTGTGTTCCTTATTAGGTTATTTGGTCCTATAACTTGTGGGGTATATTAGCGTAACAAACTTGTTACGAACATGCCAAAATCTGATTTTGACGATTTTTTTCGATTTTCTGGTTGAGCAAATCACTGATAGTGCTTTTAATTCAAATTCATACTACTTTTTAAACGTTTTTAGAACAAAAATCGAAACTATTGTCAGTAAAAGAAATATAATAAGGGTTGCTATTGAAATTGCCCAGACTGGCCTACAATCATCTTACTTTACCCTTCGCAAACCATTTATATGGGTAGTTCCTCTTTGCTCGCCCTTTCCTTTTTAAAGGATTTTTTATTTATAGTACACCGCCAACTGCGAGCTGAGCGCGGTGTCAAGCATGTTTAAACATCCGTTGATTCAATACACTCATATAATGAAACTGGTATAACAGCAAGCCTCTAGAACACATTTTCTGCTATTTCCGCTCACCGCCTTGTATTTCTACTTTATTGAACATATCTTTTTCTAAAAAAACTTTCAGGTTTCCATAAGGCCTATCTTGTTGAGTATATATCCTTATGACGTAGAATTTCACATCTATCCATAAACTAGCACACATGTAGATTTAGAGCATACAAAGAGCACGTCCTCGTCTGTTATTCATACAAAAAAAATCAGAAATAACCCTTACAGTGGAGTTGATTCTTCAGCTTCAACAGTTTTGGAATAAGAAGATATTCCTTGACAACATATACTAATTTCAGAATTTTTCGGCAGGATTTCGTTTTTAGGTGTTAAACCAAAGGCGATGTATAAATTTGGGATTTCTTGGCCGCCCTCTATTGATTCATCTTTGTTGTGTTACCGTCGTGTTTTAGTGTATACCGCTCACGACGGCAAGAGTGGTGATAAGTAATTAAAGGCTGGCTGACTCAGAGATTTTCCGATGAGGGCGCACTCATTTTTCAAACATATCGTGTTTTTTGCATGTACATAATGCTTGTCCATAAACTAATCATTGTGAGAATAAATAACTAAGCTCAAATCGAAGTCCTTCATATAGAAAATCACAACTTTGTTATAAAATTCCGGATCCGGATTTTTTGTTATACACGGTATCCTATGGCACTGTAATACTGTGCATAAATGTTTACTGCATGAAACCGGAAAATCCGATTCATCTCTAACTTTGGAATTGAACATTTTAGGTGACTATCTTTAGTTCTAGATGACTATTTTTAATTTCTACTCAAAATATTTATATTTCGAAATCTCTGAGTCAGCCTTTAAGTGATTAATATCGTTTTGTCAATGTACGTTCAGGTTTTCACTAGGCCTATCTTATTGAGTACATATCCAAATGACGTAAAATTGTACATCATTTCATAAGTTATGTAGATTTTAGAGGATATAAACGGCACGAATATTTTCTGCAACACTGATATTTCAAATATAGGTCAAAACCCAAGCGAATAGAGCGGGTAGCCCAAAAACAAACCTCATACACATCAAGTAACATGATTAAGATTTTAATTTTAGTATTTGTTGTTAACCACTTGCAAAATTTAAATTGGTTCTATCAATTTTGCATGAGAAAATGTATATTACAAAGCGAATATTGCAAGGGTTCCGCTGTTTGCTCGTGAATAAGAGGACACCCAACCCTGCGCCGCTTGCACGTCCGTCATGACCGTAATAAATCATTTTTTTAAACCTTCACATGGCAGGGCCCTACTTCTAATAGGGCTATATCCCCCCGTCAGTCCCCCCCCCCGGGGGGCTGAGGGATTTTGTACATGCCTCTGCATTTTTGTCTTAATTAAGGCAGAGAGAGGGAATCAATAAACAGGGATCAATACAAATTTTAAAAAGCTCCAACTTTTTCCAACCACCCCCCCCCCCCCCCCCCCCCAACCTAAGTATTTTAAACACAGGTCCCTAATAGCCAGTTAACCTCCTACGTGCACTTCTTTTGTTGCCTTTGAATCCATTCCTGAGAATCGTTATGGCCCATAGTAAAAAACTCTAACAGATAATTGCCCTTGTGTACCATCCAGGCCGACCTATTTCAGATACCAAGCCCGGTTTTACAAACATTCCAAATTGAACATTGGTACAGGTCGAAGGTGAAATTGATCATATCAGGGATAAAACCACAACAATGTGTAACTTTTAGTCATAAGTATAAGATAGTATAGTTTGCCCTATCTTGGGATGGATTGTTCAGCAATCTTTAGTTGTAGGAGCCCTATAGATAAGCTGATAAGCTCTGATATTACAAATCGTGTCATACCTTCACACAAGTACACTTTTAAACTATCACTACTACCGAATGAAACTTATCGCCACCGTCAGTTAAAATTGGCTCGAGTTACTAAGACACAAACGGTCGCCTGGTATCGTCTTCAGATGATCAATTATTTTAGCATGGGCAAATATCCTTTTTACCCCCGTGATATCGTCCTACCCCATTACAAAGAAACAGTTTACCGGTTATGTTAGTCACCTGTGCCGTTTCTCAATTTTCGGGCATTGTTGGCTTTTATGTTGGTTTTTCGTACGCCAGGATAGACCGGGTCGACGATTTAGCACCTCCGTAACGACTCATCCTTGGTGGTTGGTGGTGTCTCGCGGTGCATACATACTTTCTTGAAGGATATTCGTTGTAGTTCAAGGAGACTTATCCAGGCAAACAAGATTTTGGCGCAACTTTGTAAGTAGGCTTTTTTTTATGCGGTGGAAGCGCCCATTTTGATATGTTCATCACAGCATTCGCTTTTTTTTTTTTTTATTTATCCTACAGTCCTGTTTAGCGGCCTGTCATTATACAGAGGGAAAATCAGGGCTAATTCAAAGGGTCGAAACCGTGCAGGAGGTCGTCCTCGAACAGGCCGTATAGAATTCAAATGCTCGTAGCGCAGAAGTCAAATGCCCGTACTCGTATGCAAATTCAAACAAATGCTCGAAGCTCGTATAGCATAATTCAAATTCTCGTAGCACAGAATTCAAATCCTCGTAGCGCAGAATTCAAAAGCCCGTAGCGCAGAATTCAAATCATCGTAGCTCGTATAGCAGAATTCAAGTGCTCGTAGCGCAGAATTCAAATGCTCGTAGCGCATAATTCAAATGCTTGTAGCTCGTATAGCAAATTCAAATGCCGTAGCCTCGTATGCATAATTCAATGCTCGTAGCGCATAATTCAAATGCTTGTAGCTCAGAATTCAAATGCTTGTTGCTCGTATAGCAGAATTCCAAAGCCTCGTAGCTCGTAAGCAGATTCAAATGCTCGCAGCGCAGAATTCAAAATGTTCGTAGCTCGTACAGCAAATTCAAACGCTCGTACCTCGTAAGCTCTCGTACTCACGTAGCTCGGAGTAGTGTTGAGCGTAACATGTACGAGCGACACTGCACTGTCGATTGATTGTTTGAATAATTGTTGGTTGATTGTTTGTTTAATTTTTGAATGATTGTTGATTGATTGTTGAACGATTGTTTAATATTGAATGCCTGTAGTCTGTACGCATATGAATGCGCCAGTCGATCCCGGCCCGGGTGCACTAGTGTTCATCATGGAAATGTAAAGTTCAAGTTGGTAGTAAATGAAATAACCGGCGCGGCAATATCCTTGTTAAAGCCGCGCAATAATGACGTCACAATTTGGACTCCCCTACTTACTGAAAACTTGTTGATGGGCCTCTTTTCATGAAGGGCAAAAAGTCGTCGTCAATGCACTACTTTCACTGACCCTTATTCGGCCGTCAAATTTGGAATTTAGTGACCTCCTCAAATAAGGGAAAATAAAGAGGGGTTTTTTCACACATAAGGACTTTTGTTATGTTTCAAACCAGATCATTAATGAACAATCAGGAGAAATTTCAGAAGAATAATAAAACAAACCGAGGAAAGGTGAAATAATAAATAACTAAAATGCATTAAATAAATTTAGCAGAGCATGTTAACATAAGATAAAATGCGTATTTTTAAATATAGAATAAAGAGTGATGATGAAGGAATAA
>JAMKCH010044854.1:0-12409 GCA_023653785.1 Ophioderma brevispina | reverse complement strand
CTTCAAAGTTGTCGGAAGAGACTCTCAAAACCTTTGGATGAACTCACTCGTTATTCTGAGGGGGGGAAAACCCCTGTGCAAATCCATCCAAGACGCAGGTGTGTGATTTCCATCTACGGAACTGTGAAGCCAAAACCGTAAGGCTAAAGTAACCTGGATTGAACCCACCCCGGAGCACTTGTGACAATCTTGTCTATCTAGGACTTACTTGGACCGCACTCTCTCCTATAATACATGCATAAGGCCCACATTAAGAAGACGAAGAGTAAAGCATGTTCACGCAATAAATCTTGAACAAACTCATGGCACAAGATGGGGTGTTCGCCCAAATACCTTAAGACCGACGGCACTTGCCCTGTGGTAATCATGTGCAGAGTATACTTGACCTGTATGGGAACGATCAAACCCCGATGCCAAGAAGGTTGATCCAGCGTTAAATGCATCCTGCCGGCTTTACAGAATGTCTTCGACCAACTCCAACGGATAATTTATACATCCTAGCAGGAATGGGCTCCACCAGACATCCTTGTAGTATAGCGAGCATGCAAGAGCGTAGCTGGCCCAGTATCTAATGCATAATGTGAAGCACGGCTGTAACCGCCTTAAATCCAGAGAGGTTTTTTAAGCAAAGATTCAACCCTTGATACAGTCTATAAGGAGTAAAGATAGTCGCCTTGTGGAAGAACGACTTATGAGGAAACCACCTAATGGGCAAATCCATCCAAGACGCAGGTGTGTGATTTCCATCTACACAACCGTTGAAGCCAAACGTCAGGCAATGTAACTGGCTTGGAACACCATGGAGCACTGTGAAATCTTGTCGTCTAGGATTCACCTTGGACCGCACTCTCTCCTATACAACATGCATTGAAGGCCCACATTAAGAAGACGAGAGTAAAAAGCATGTGCACGCAATAACATCTGAACAAACCACTGGGCAAAAAGAGGGGTGTCGCCCAAATACATTAGACCGACGCACTGGCCCTGTGCTACTCAGATACACAGATATCGCCCTGTATGGGAACGATCAAACCAGGCCAGAAGCTTGATCAGCGTTTATAATGCCTCATGCCGGCTTATCACAGGAATGTCTCGGCCAACTCCAAAGCGATAACTTATTCCTCCTAGCAGGAATTGCTCAACCAGACATCCATCGTAGTATAGGCGGGCATGCAGAGCGTTAAGCGGGCCAAGTATCTAATGCATAATGTGAAGCACCGGCTGCTAACCGCCTTAAATCCAGAGTGAGTTTATTAAGCAAAGTTCAAACCCTTGATAACAGTCTCTAAGGAGAAAGATAGTCGCCTGGGAAAGAAAGACTTGTTTCAACCAAGTAACATATATTGGGTATTGAACCTGGTGAGCATCTTAACCTGAGCTGAACTATGGGCTGCGGAAATGGCGATGTCTTAACAGATTGAGGACCAGAACCGGCCGATCTAGGTTTCCTTGCAGAAGTGCAGCTCCACCTGTAAGCTCATTACGTATCAAGGGATTCCGTCTTCAAATTCTGGAAGGGTGGTTTTTGTTATATCAATTTATTTTAATTGAGTATTTATTCTCTCGTTTTTATCTTCTATTCTTAGATTTTAAAATCAAACGCTTCACAAAAGCCCAACTGCTAATCCCAAAACTAAATGTATAGATCCTATACCTAAATGTATGGATCCTTAACCTAAACGTGTAGATCCTAAACCTTAAAAGTGTAGATCCTTAACCTAAACATACTGATTCCTAACCCAACCACGGGAAGATCTGAACACAAATGTATCGATCATAAACCTAATTGTATATATATCATAGACATAAAATGTATATATGTTGAGATAAAATTCCTATCATTCAATGTTATTTAATTGAAAAAAGGAAATGTTTGCGCCGTTATGTTATTATACCTCACTTGCCGTGTAGATTTTTTGTGAAAAAGTGGTACGGAACTTAACGTTTGAATTTATTAAGATGTTGCAGGGAATTTGTATAAATAGGTGTGAAAAGAAGATTGCCAAAACTCGGAACATTTCAGAACTAGAACTCTTGCAAATTCTCCGATATTGAACCAGGAGTCATTTAGATATTCAGTCTAATCCTCTCCCAACTGAGCTATTTCGGCTGTTAAAAATTCCGTTTTCTTCACTTAAAGAGTGTTTCCTTATATTCATAGTTATATCGTAAAAAATAAATGTGGTAATAAAGATTGAATACAATATTATCAAATGAGGAAAAGCACAAAAGCTGGTAATAAAGATTGAATTAAAGACGTTAATAAATGGGGGGAAATAAGCAAATCAGAAGACTAAATGGTACAAAAGAGAGATAAACGTATTTCGGGACATGAGAGAAAAACAATTGTATGCAACACGAAGAGTGATAGCCAAAAATCAAAACTGCCGAAACCCGGTGTACTCGTGAGAGTTCGCGGTTCGAACCAGGAACTTTTTAGTATCACCAACTGAGCTATTTCGGCTGTTGAATTGGCGAGTGGCTTTCTTTAATTTAAAGAGTTTACAAAAGATTTCGCTAAAATGGATATGCACATGATGACTCTGTGGCCACCGGTCAGGTATTAAACTTGGCAAATATTCTTGTTATTTAATTATTCGCTCATATTATAGAATAGCTCTAATTGATAGACCGTAGATTTAACCAATTGAAAATGTTAAATTGAAAAAGATTTGTTGGTGATTTGTTCTGTTTTGGTTTAATCAACACGTCTGTCTCCTCCAGGGTTACCTCAATGACTTTTATCAAATATGATAGCCATAGCCAATCTATGAGTGAACAGACTATAAAAACCGTCACAAAGAACTGAGTTTATGGACGTACTTACATATCGTTTAGGTATCGTGCCGTCTAAGTATTTGCCATTGTGCTTCACGACTTAAAGGGGAGATTTTTTTTTACAAATGTTAAACACGGATGATTACGATTTATTCCGTTGAACACGGGACACATAAGTACATGATATGTACTCAAATGGTTTGTAACACAAATACCTTATTCAGACATTTCGTATAATTTACCCATTGAGTTCATTGTTTATCATCATGATAATTGATTCTTTCATTCCAAAATTCATATTCTTTTATTCATGAAACTATTCATGCTGATCCAGCTACCTAATTATTCCTACTCAATATACATTACACAGCCGCATGCGGGCAGGAAACTAGAGGACAATCAATTGTGGAATATATATTGTTCTTGGTGGAAAATGAGACAGCAAAAAGCGATCTTGTGCACGATTGAGAAGTGTGTTACACTTGACCTATAGCTCCGATCATGCAGAATTAGGCTGATGGCAAAGCATATAGCGCGCAGCGTGAGCAAAATTAAGTGCTTTTAAGTCGAATCTCTCTGAAATGATATGATATGGGTCAAGGTGAAGTCAGTCAATCAGAACAAAGATACTCAAAGATTGTTGATAACGTCAAACATCCTCGTCACGACTGACATACCTTAAAGTCAGTGGTGATCCAATGACCATCAGTGAAGTCACGTGAAAGAGCGGTGTAGGGATAGCTCCCCCTCCTCCATCTGTTGACCAAAACTTTTGACCAAAACAAGTATTTCAAGGGTTTAGCGCAAGAAGGCCCCATCTGCAACAGCTGCCATTTGTCAGTTCACTCAGTTGTGTTCTTATTAAGTGTTATACTTGACAAAACTAATACCTGGCAGCTATTGCAGATGGGGCCTTTTTGCCCTAAACCATCAATTTGGTGGCTGTTCACACTGAAACTCTTCATGACGACTCGGAAACGATCAACGATGGTTGGAACTATCCTAAGACGAAAATTGAAAATGCCTTAACCACACCCAACGCCGCCTTAACATCCTGGCCTGGCTTTGTAATAGCATGATATGTCATTCATTCAAAATTTCTGGGGAAAAGTCCAGCTTTTACAAGTATCTTCTTTTGATAGTTTGCTGTAGAAATGAATTACCGTGATTAAAAATAAGTTTACCAAGTAAAATGTCTGTATTTCACACAAAAATGGTATCTAGTTTGTGAAAGTTGTTAAGGCTTGAATCTGAACTTGAAAACCATTCGATGAATTTCAAAATGAATCTTTTCCATTTCAGTCTAAAAATAACACATTCTGCGAAACGTTTTATTAACCAAAATAACTTAATACCATGTCATCCTTCGCCTGCATTACATAATTGATTGACAAAACATATACTATCAGATTATAAAATAAGATGTTGGTACATGGTTACGCGAATCTAACAGTCGTCTGGTAGCCCATACTTCTTTTCATGTTAATGCTACATCACTACTAAGTACTATCCGAAAGTTGAATTAACTGTTAAGGCGGTTTGGCAGGTAGGTTTGTTGTTCATTTTTGTTAGTTTGGTTCTCGTTCACTTGTTTTCAATTATTGCAATTACATGATGAATGCTTTTCATAGTTTTAAATGGCTTCTAATATGCATTACATTTTTTGCCAACGTATATCGATTTCACGCCGGATCTCAACGCGCGTAGTTGTCCAACTCATAAACAGTCAGGCGTTTTATTACAACGATCTCTGTGTACAACTAATCGTTACGTCACAACTATGCAATATGACGATCAATCAATCAACTATTAGTCAATAGGCTTGTAAGCTTGTAGCAAAATAACCCTAAATATTGGCTAATATTACCGGTTTATTATGAATTCCGCATGATTAACCAGGAGTGGTTCTGACGGTACTCGCGGGATATTCCGCGGATATTCTACATTTAAGATGTGTACTCCTAAGTATCAGACGTGGTAAATCCGTTTCGCTACCTATCTCAGTCTCTCGTTCTCTCACCTCTCTCTCTCTCTCTCTCTCTCCCTTTCCTCTTCTCTCTGTCTCTATACTCTCTATCAGTTCATCTATATGTGTTTGTCTGTCTCTGTCGCTGTCTCCCTCATGCACACACAAAACAAACAAACACAAACAAGCAAAACTCAGAACACAAATACACATCATACTCCGTGAATACTTGGAAAATTGTTCACAAATCATACAAAAATGGTTGTAGTGGAATGTAAAATGCTTCAGATTTCGCCAGGTACATTTAAGGCACGGCTCATGTTATAAGGTATTGGCCGAATGTATATTCAGTTTACAATTTAACAGGTTAGGATTTAGTATCTGATACGTTTAGTTTATGATCTTATATCATTTAGGCTTCGGCTAGATACGTATAGGTTTAGGATCATAGTTAGGTTAAAGATCTACACGTTTAGGCTTACGATCCATATATTTAGGTTTAGGGTCTATATATTTAGGTTTGCGCTCTATGCATTTAGATTTTGGATTTATGCATTTAGTTTTAGGATCTATGCCATGAAGTTTACTTTCTATATAATTAAGTTTGGGATCTATACATTTAAGTTTACGTTCCATACATTCAGGTTTAGAATTATACCGCAAGCTTTTCAAAGAAGTAAATGCCACTTTTAATTAACGTGCAAATTTTTGTCATGTAATAAACATGACTTTGTATTGTTTTCAGAAGTTTTCGAGAATATCGATAAAACTACTCAAGATGTCTAAATATAATCTAACTATAAATAACAAATAATTTCACATTCACGTCCATCTTAAGTTTTAATATCTTACAATATTAAATTGTTTAACTTATCAAATGAATGTGATGAAAATTGATGAACTGACTTAAACACAATAGAGATTTAATGCTATCTTTTGTAGATATATTTGATTTGAAAAATGTATACTTAATTTAGTTTGAGATCATCTCTGCCCAGTGCAAGCTGTAGTATGGATTGTATAAACATATCACGCTCTAAGAAAATGGGTGATTTTCGGTTGTGTGTGTAGGATTCTCAGTAGTTAATCGCGCCTTCAAATTTAAAATGCAGAACCTTGGTTCTAAATGCTCTTACGAATCTTTGGAGAAGGTTTGCTGTGGTAAGGTTGGTTCCTTGAAGAACCATTTGAAGTTCGTCCTGCAGAGTTCCACATAAAAGACGATCAAGAACCAATTAGAACGATTTTACAGACATTTTAAGTATCCATACATCTAGGTATTGGTAACCATTGAGTCTAATGTCTTAAAGCGAGATCATTCATGGATGCATGCGATTTTTTTTCTTCGAACATAAAGGCAAATAATATTGATGGTATTGCAACTTTTTCGCAAAAAGACCAACAGACGATGGGTGTATGGGCGTGTTCTGGAGATTAGTTTTCTCTTTGTTTTTCGGTTGTGGTGTTTTTATAGTCCCCCTGGAGCCATAGTCCGGGCTCCATAGACACAACGGAATAAAGCATGAAACTAATGTTGCGTGAAGAGAGTACTTCGCCGTTGTAGGTGGACTATGAGTCCTACCCGGAAGAACTATTATCTCACTGCCACACCGTATTGTCACGCGCTGGTGGTACTGCGCTGGTAGTCTGGTGGCGGTGCCAGGTGCTATACCAGTCCGCTTGTGGTGGTAGTTCTGGTACTTTGACTTTGCTGCTCGTGCGTGTTGTTACTGGTTCTACTCTATTCTTTGCTCCTGTTTTATTACTGATTCTGTTATTGTTTGTCCGCTTTATATAAGCTCCCTGCCCTTACCTAATCACACGGGTTGGGATTGGTAGCGGGCGATAAAAACAGCTCCCGCCGTCGTCAATCTCCAATTCATCAGTATACACGGGGCATTAGACAATGCCATGTCTCGTGGTGATATGGACTTCTTATTTCCCTCAAACAAACCACATGGTGAGATATAATGTTTGATTTTTTGATTAGTCCGATATGACAGGTTTTCCATTTTTGTCGGTTATTTGCGGAAACCACAAAAAAGATGAAGACCCATCACGGAAGGATGCGATACTGTGTTTGCGAGAGCTTGAATAATTGTATTACAAACTATAAGCGACGTGACTCTCGCTTCATAGTAAAAAGATAACCGATTGTTAAGAGACCGGTGTATTCTTAATTATCATCATCCCGTTTAAATGGTTATATTGTTGGCAATTTTGGTCAAATTTGCGCTATTTGAATGAATGGTACCTTGACAGAGACTCTCAAACACGCTCTACTTGACCTCTTTTGCTCTAAAGTTGGTAACGTTGAATATGCTTAACTTTCACTTTGAAACCCATGCAGTGTTACTGAAGAACGAGTAAGATGTCGTTAATGCTTTTTGCTAACATGTCCGTACTCGTGAGAGTGTAAACTATACATCCTCGAGGACAGGCAATTAGTGAGATACGGAAAAGACCAACATGAACTCATGTTGTCTGCTAAGTTTTGTATTTTTCTTTTTTAGGCGGGAAATAAGATACACTAAGCAGACACTTGAGCTTCAGCATAATGTAAATGTTATTTAATAATTTTGTATCGGTATCGCAAAGAGGAACGTAGGAGTGTTTTGGTTGAAGTAGTCGACGTTATCAACAGGCACTTTCTGATGTTTTGTAAATCTTTGTAATTTCAGGATGAAGTAAACACTTGGCAACTGTAACATTCCCTATTTGGGTTCCATGCCTATGGCGAGTTTTGCCGTATCTAGCACCGACACTTCCGCTCTATCCGGCGTCGTATCTACTTGGAAAGCTTCAGCTGATCCTTGCACTGAGCCGATGATGATCCGGTTAAGGCACTTTACTCAGTCAGTCAGTAACGCGCTTTCTCGCGGTGCATAACTTAACTTGACACCTCGGCCCTTTTCTGCTGCGCCTGCTGTGGTTTTTCTTTGTGTACAACACCACACGACCATATCGCTTTTGAAAGTGAGATTTATACTATAAGCTCAACCTAAGGACATCGCTAAGCAACCTTGAAATAGAAATGAAACCAAAATCCGCCAAAAGCCGCGTCATATCTGACGCTCAATTCAAATGTATAAACGATTGGAAAGTGAAAGTCTAAAGAACGATTAGCGCGAAAAACATTTTTAAGGTCGTGTCCCAAAAGGGCGTGATTAGCAGCTCAAAAGATGGTTTAGCTATTGAAAGAGTTAACACCATCAGATATGTGCTTGTCTTATGAAGTGAGGTTGAAAGACAAAAAATGTAATAAATGAGATAAAAAGAGGTAGGATTTTGTGGCTTTAACTTAAAAAGACCCCGGTTTGAAGTGGATGGGGGATATCGGAGCGGCCCTAGCTTTGTGTGATTAATATTTTCAGTTAGAAAAAAGAATGCTGCTGAAACTGGTCCAAGAAGTTAAATCAGGGACTTTCGATGCCTGAAGGCGGCTTTAGATTTTGAACACAGAAAAGCAAACTACACCATAAAATAATATACATTTATTGAAAATATGGAAGGAATCAAAAGCTTACAAAGTAACAAGGTGAGAGTGGCGATAAAAGGACCGAGTTTAACTGGCTTTTGAAGAATACTGTCCAAGTTTTAAGGGAAACTGAAGGCAAGATTTTTACGAGAGGCTCAAAGTGTTGTTTTACCAACAGTTTGATCACCACGGTTACGCTATTCCACTGACATGACTAATGCATTATTCCACTTATATCAAGTGCACTGTTCCACTAACATGACTAATGCACTATTTTTAGCGTCTTGTATCCTTTGGCAATTAGGCGATATACAAATCAAGTCATTATTTAGTCCACTAACATATCAAGTGCACTGTTCCACTAACATAACTAATGCACAGTTCCACTAACATAACTATTGCACTCTTCCACTAACATATCAACTGCACTGTTCCACTAACATGACTAATGCACTATCAAGTGCACTGTTCCACTAACATGACTAATGCTCTATTCCACTAACATATCAAATGCAATGTTCCACTAACGTGACTAATGCAATATATCATTCCACTAGCTGTGACAAATGCACTATTCTATACTTACATGACTAATACACTTTTCCCACTTATTCCCTATGCCTCTAGGAAAAGATTCAAACCAAGTATACTCAGGGGCGGATCCAGGATTTGAAAAACGTCAAAATTACCGGGGGGGGGGCTGAAAGGCTAAACTTGTCCAAAATGGGCTGATTTTGCAAGATTTTGCAGAATTACCGGGAGGCGCGCGCCCCTCTGCCCCCTCCCTAGATCCGCGCCTGATACTAGTGCATTTCCTCCGTGAATGACCTTTGACCTGTGTGTGACCTTTGACCTATGTGTGTATCATTTGACCTTAGATTTGTTCTGTGCTCAGGTCAGCGGTCCTTTTTACCAAATTTGGTAGTCATAGGGCATTTCTACGCAAATTGACCTCTAGATCACCTTTTGGGTCTCTCCGAAACCTGCAAACAAAGGTCAGACTCTTCATGCCAAATATCAGCCCAAATGTCAAAGCATAACCAAACGCATAGCCGGACAGACATTTTTAGTAGTATAGATAAGAACAATAATGTTGTTTACACCGCAGGTCAAAGTTCAATTGATGTTACTGGGTTGTATACTTTCAAACTTAAAAGTAGGCTACTCATGTTAATGTGTTAATATATTAACCAATTTCAATTAAATTTGTTTGGTATCATTAATGGTCAAGGGTGAACGGTCAACGGCATGCGTTAGGTTTTTTTGGTGTATGTTGACCTCTGAGATTGCATTATTTTAGGTGGAAATCCAACTTTGTTGGTAGATAAATTAATAATTAACAATGTTTAAGACGTAAACGAATAAAATTCAATTTATTACCGTGAACTCAATACATGTTACTAGATAGCTGTCATTATTCAGTTATCTTAACCATCCACTTTATTTTCATAACTTGAATATGTCCATAGGGTCGTCCGTCAACTAGGCTATCACACACCTCTTACAGTCTTGCTTTTAAATGCTTTCAATTAAACCACCCTAAGTTCTTCAAGTTAATTAAGGATTGACACATTGTGTTCTCGGTTTGAGCAGATCGCAAGGATCGAATTTAGTAAGTTCTTTCCTACATTAGGAGAGGGCATGGCGGAATCCACAGTGCATTTTTTACAGAGCAACCTATTTCAAGGGGCCATGGAAACTTTTCAAGCGGGCGCGTTTAGAGTATCCAGGCAGGGAAAAATCTACGAGGTACGGGTCGGTAACTTGAAAATTCTATCTAGGCAAATAGCTATGCTAAGAAGAATTGGTAATGTAGTGCGCCTTGATCTTGATAGAGTTGAGATTTTGGTTATTTGAATTCAAGATTAAAATGCTAAATTTCGAAGTTCATAGTTATTTTTTTTCAAATAAAATGGGCGTTTTGTGGGGTACAACAGCCCCGAGTGGTACTGAAAGAGGGCTCTTGAAAGACCCCTCATTCGCGCTCACTAGCAGTTCCCAAGAACCCCCCCCCCCACCACACACCACCATCACCATTGAAGCATAATTTGAGTTTTAGGTTCCTATTGGGGCAAGTTTTTATCTCCGAAGCTAAACATCCGCCCATTTTCAATTTTTTTAAAAGCTGCAAATATCTCAAAATTTCAGTCCTAAGACCTTTACTTTGAGAGACAAAAATAGTCCCAAGGCCCAAGTTCGGAAATCGGAGCACAACCCTACTGGAGAAAAAATTAAGTGCCCCCCCCACCCCGGTATTCATAGTCCAACAGACAGTCACACTGTACGTTTACAGGAAGAAATATGGAAACCAAAACAAACTAATAAAAAAAGATGATTATGACTGTTTCCCGCCATCTATTTTTGTTCATCTATTCATCATCCCTCTCTGCCACCATCTATTCATCATCCCATCTCGCATCCATCTATTATTTCCATCTTGATCCATCTATTCATTCACTCTCCATCATCAATCATCGATCCATCTATCGGGTCCACTTGAATATCTCCGAAGGTTCATTACTTCCCAAGGTTCGTGATACGAAGGTTCGTTTTTCCGAACCACCGCGTTTTAGCATTCGCTTTTCCGTATCCTTAAAAAGGTTCGCTATCCGAATCTTAAAAAGGATTGGCTATTCCGGAATTTTTAAAAAGGGTTCGCCTATTTCGAACTTTAAAAGGGCTCGCAATTCCGAATTTCAAAAAGGTTCGTTATTACGAAGTATTAGAAAGAGTTGTTTTTTCCGGATAAGCTAAAGGGTTCGCTATTCCGAAACCAGATACCGTGCGTGTTCTTTATTCCGAATTTCAGAAAAGGTTCGCTATTAGAATTTTAATTTTTAAACAATGATTTGAAGCAGACAGTTTATGATAAGATCAAGTTTAGTTCGAAGGGTTTAGACTAAGGGCTACCATGACCCCCCTTGCACCCCCCCCCCGGGGGATTTTTGGAGACAAACATTTTGTGTAAGCTTATACCATAAACAATTGAATTCAGGTGTCTGCAAAAATCCCCACCCGGGTTAAACGGTGAGGGCGCTTTTCTCAAAATGGCTGACAAATGCAAAAAATACCCCCCTTTCGGGAGAGAAGTGCAAAATGCCCTAGCAAACACAGAAACATCCTAGGCACTTGATTGTGGTACCAATAGATAGCTATGGTCCTCCTTCTTTCATGATACCAAAATGAGTACCACATGCTGGCATCTACGTCACAATGACGTCATAAAGTTCGAGCATGTTGCACAATTTCAATTTCCATAGACACACATAGAGGAAAATTCAATTTTTCGCCAAAAATGTTAGGAAATCCAATTTTCATACGGTTTTTGGCTCTAATCGATGGAAAAATGATAGTTTTTAAATTGAGAGCATTTTAGTGCTACAATATGTTGTGAGTCGCCTAAAATTGCGAAAAATAGAATTTCCACCCCATATTCAGTACAGTTATTTTCATACTTTACTCAAATATGACGTCATAGTGACGTCAAATGGGGATGTTGGCACTTATTTTTGATACCAATGAAAGAAGACACTTTAAGCTACCCTTGTGGTACCAAATTACAGGAATCGGATGTTCAGTAACCAGAAAATCAGGGGGGGGGGAGTTTGTTACAAAAATGGGCTCAGGTAGACGAGGTCAAAGTTCAAAACGTGACAAGTATGTGCCTTCCGAAGCCTGGAAGATCGAATGATGTGCCAGAGCACTTCGTATGAGGATTTGTGAGGAGCACAATCCAGAGAAACATTATCAAGCCCTGCTTTGGTACCAGACAGATGTGCAGAGCCAGAAATTCCTCCACCAGATGTCATGGTTGGTAGTTAAATGATGGCGCACTAGCAAGTGGCCATCAGGAGAGTTAATGCCCACAGAGTTGTCTGACACAATAGTAGAGGAAGAATACTCTAATACAGAAGAAGACAATTAAGGCATGGACTCAAGAAGAGGAGGAGGAAAGAAAGATCAATTTCTGAATCAAAGGGCTGCATTAAAGCTCGTAGACAGGAAACACCATTGCTTAAAAGATCGCCAATTGAACTAATACCAATGATATTAAAATTGGAAATTCTTCGTATCATATCCAACACAGTGGTTGTCAAGTGATCTAGCAAGAGGGTGGGTACCAATGTCTGGTGCTTCACTGAATTCGGCAAGATCATTGTTTTTGGCATTGTTGCACCAACATTTGG